>CATIWC010002930.1:20000-22500 GCA_948472305.1 Vicia faba | reverse complement strand
ACGGAATGAGTTCCGGTCTGGAATTTTTCATGCATTAATCTGCCACCAAATTGAGATGGCATGCCAAGTTTCATGCCATTCGGGCGATCCCTCGATATATTTCGGCTTTTCGCGTGTCGGGCCCCCGTGCGGTTTTTCCGACGGGAGCGGAGGCAAACGCGCCTTAGGGGAATAATCTCCCGATGGATTTTTGCATGCACTTCCCAAATAACACATTGAGAGTGTCCAAGGAGTTTCGTAGCGTTTCGACAAGCCCTCGGTCTACTTTCAATTTCCGACCGGAACGCGTGCGTGTGCGGTTTCTCCATGAACGGGAGCGGAGGCAAACGCGCCTTAGGGGAATAATCTCCCGATGAATTTTTGCATGGAAGTCCCAAATAACACATAGAAGGGATCTGCAAAGTTTCGTAGCGTTTCGACAATTTTGAATTTCCGGCCCGAACGGGCCCCCGTGCGGTTTTTCCGACGGGAGCGGAGGCAAACGCGCCTTAGGGGAATAATCTCCCGATGGATTTTTGCATGCACTTCCCAAATAACACATTGAGAGTGTCCAAGGAGTTTCGTAGCGTTTCGACAAGCCCTCGGTCTACTTTCAATTTCCGACCGGAACGCGTGCGTGTGCGGTTTCTCCATGAACGGGAGCGGAGGCAAACGCGCCTTAGGGGAATAATCTCCCGATGAATTTTTGCATGGAAGTCCCAAATAACACATAGAAGGGATCTGCAAAGTTTCGTAGCGTTTCGACAATTTTGAATTTCCGGCCCGAACGGGCCCCCGTGCGGTTTTTCCGACGGGAGCGGAGGCAAACGCGCCTTAGGGGAATAATCTCCCGATGGATTTTTGCATGCACTTCCCAAATAACACATTGAGAGTGTCCAAGGAGTTTCGTAGCGTTTCGACAAGCCCTCGGTCTACTTTCAATTTCCGACCGGAACGCGTGCGTGTGCGGTTTCTCCATGAACGGGAGCGGAGGCAAACGCGCCTTAGGGGAATAATCTCCCGATGAATTTTTGCATGGAAGTCCCAAATAACACATAGAAGGGATCTGCAAAGTTTCGTAGCGTTTCGACAATTTTGAATTTCCGGCCCGAACGGGCCCCCGTGCGGTTTTTCCGACGGGAGCGGAGGCAAACGCGCCTTAGGGGAATAATCTCCCGATGGATTTTTGCATGCACTTCCCAAATAACACATTGAGAGTGTCCAAGGAGTTTCGTAGCGTTTCGACAAGCCCTCGGTCTACTTTCAATTTCCGACCGGAACGCGTGCGTGTGCGGTTTCTCCATGAACGGGAGCGGAGGCAAACGCGCCTTAGGGGAATAATCTCCCGATGAATTTTTGCATGGAAGTCCCAAATAACACATAGAAGGGATCTGCAAAGTTTCGTAGCGTTTCGACAATTTTGAATTTCCGGCCCGAACGGGCCCCCGTGCGGTTTTTCCGACGGGAGCGGAGGCAAACGCGCCTTAGGGGAATAATCTCCCGATGGATTTTTGCATGCACTTCCCAAATAACACATTGAGAGTGTCCAAGGAGTTTCGTAGCGTTTCGACAAGCCCTCGGTCTACTTTCAATTTCCGACCGGAACGCGTGCGTGTGCGGTTTCTCCATGAACGGGAGCGGAGGCAAACGCGCCTTAGGGGAATAATCTCCCGATGAATTTTTGCATGGAAGTCCCAAATAACACATAGAAGGGATCTGCAAAGTTTCGTAGCGTTTCGACAATTTTGAATTTCCGGCCCGAACGGGCCCCCGTGCGGTTTTTCCGACGGGAGCGGAGGCAAACGCGCCTTAGGGGAATAATCTCCCGATGGATTTTTGCATGCACTTCCCAAATAACACATTGAGAGTGTCCAAGGAGTTTCGTAGCGTTTCGACAAGCCCTCGGTCTACTTTCAATTTCCGACCGGAACGCGTGCGTGTGCGGTTTCTCCATGAACGGGAGCGGAGGCAAACGCGCCTTAGGGGAATAATCTCCCGATGAATTTTTGCATGGAAGTCCCAAATAACACATAGAAGGGATCTGCAAAGTTTCGTAGCGTTTCGACAATTTTGAATTTCCGGCCCGAACGGGCCCCCGTGCGGTTTTTCCGACGGGAGCGGAGGCAAACGCGCCTTAGGGGAATAATCTCCCGATGGATTTTTGCATGCACTTCCCAAATAACACATTGAGAGTGTCCAAGGAGTTTCGTAGCGTTTCGACAAGCCCTCGGTCTACTTTCAATTTCCGACCGGAACGCGTGCGTGTGCGGTTTCTCCATGAACGGGAGCGGAGGCAAACGCGCCTTAGGGGAATAATCTCCCGATGAATTTTTGCATGGAAGTCCCAAATAACACATAGAAGGGATCTGCAAAGTTTCGTAGCGTTTCGACAATTTTGAATTTCCGGCCCGAACGGGCCCCCGTGCGGTTTTTCCGACGGGAGCGGAGGCAAACGCGCCTTAGGGGAATAATCTCCCGATGGATTTTTGCATGCACTTCCCAAATAACACATTGAGAGTGT
>CATIWC010002930.1:7500-10000 GCA_948472305.1 Vicia faba | reverse complement strand
GAAATCCTCACTTTGCCACCAAATTGGTCCCTTTTTCCCTGTAGACATAAATTTCTAGTTTGATGACTTAGACTTCGAATTTTTTCTTGATTTTTTGCATGCTCTTTAAACACAATATAAGAACCCCTCCCACCAAAAATTAGAATTTTTCGACTTCGGATGAATTAATTATGAATTTTCTAAGCGCCGGATTTTCAAGAACGGGAGCGGAGGCAAACGCGCCTTAGGAATGGAATTTCCCGATGATTTTTTGCATGGACATCTCAAATAACACATAGAAGGGATCTGCAAAGTTTCGTAGCGTTTCGATAACGTCTCGATTTATTTTGAATTTTCGTCCGAAACGCGTGTAATTGAGTTTTTTTCAAGGGGCGGAAGCAAACAAACGTCGGGCTACGGAATGAGTTCCGGTCTGGAATTTTTCATGCATTAATCTGCCACCAAATTGAGATGGCATGCCAAGTTTCATGCCATTCGGGCGATCCCTCGATATATTTCGGCTTTTCGCGTGTCGGGCCCCCGTGCGGTTTTTCCGACGGGAGCGGAGGCAAACGCGCCTTAGGGGAATAATCTCCCGATGGATTTTTGCATGCACTTCCCAAATAACACATTGAGAGTGTCCAAGGAGTTTCGTAGCGTTTCGACAAGCCCTCGGTCTACTTTCAATTTCCGACCGGAACGCGTGCGTGTGCGGTTTCTCCATGAACGGGAGCGGAGGCAAACGCGCCTTAGGGGAATAATCTCCCGATGAATTTTTGCATGGAAGTCCCAAATAACACATAGAAGGGATCTGCAAAGTTTCGTAGCGTTTCGACAATTTTGAATTTCCGGCCCGAACGGGCCCCCGTGCGGTTTTTCCGACGGGAGCGGAGGCAAACGCGCCTTAGGGGAATAATCTCCCGATGGATTTTTGCATGCACTTCCCAAATAACACATTGAGAGTGTCCAAGGAGTTTCGTAGCGTTTCGACAAGCCCTCGGTCTACTTTCAATTTCCGACCGGAACGCGTGCGTGTGCGGTTTCTCCATGAACGGGAGCGGAGGCAAACGCGCCTTAGGGGAATAATCTCCCGATGAATTTTTGCATGGAAGTCCCAAATAACACATAGAAGGGATCTGCAAAGTTTCGTAGCGTTCGACAATTTTGAATTTCCGGCCCGAACGGGCCCCCGTGCGGTTTTTCCGACGGGAGCGGAGGCAAACGCGCCTTAGGGGAATAATCTCCCGATGGATTTTTGCATGCACTTCCCAAATAACACATTGAGAGTGTCCAAGGAGTTTCGTAGCGTTTCGACAAGCCCTCGGTCTACTTTCAATTTCCGACCGGAACGCGTGCGTGTGCGGTTTCTCCATGAACGGGAGCGGAGGCAAACGCGCCTTAGGGGAATAATCTCCCGATGAATTTTTGCATGGAAGTCCCAAATAACACATAGAAGGGATCTGCAAAGTTTCGTAGCGTTTCGACAATTTTGAATTTCCGGCCCGAACGGGCCCCCGTGCGGTTTTTCCGACGGGAGCGGAGGCAAACGCGCCTTAGGGGAATAATCTCCCGATGGATTTTTGCATGCACTTCCCAAATAACACATTGAGAGTGTCCAAGGAGTTTCGTAGCGTTTCGACAAGCCCTCGGTCTACTTTCAATTTCCGACCGGAACGCGTGCGTGTGCGGTTTCTCCATGAACGGGAGCGGAGGCAAACGCGCCTTAGGGGAATAATCTCCCGATGAATTTTTGCATGGAAGTCCCAAATAACACATAGAAGGGATCTGCAAAGTTTCGTAGCGTTTCGACAATTTTGAATTTCCGGCCCGAACGGGCCCCCGTGCGGTTTTTCCGACGGGAGCGGAGGCAAACGCGCCTTAGGGGAATAATCTCCCGATGGATTTTTGCATGCACTTCCCAAATAACACATTGAGAGTGTCCAAGGAGTTTCGTAGCGTTTCGACAAGCCCTCGGTCTACTTTCAATTTCCGACCGGAACGCGTGCGTGTGCGGTTTCTCCATGAACGGGAGCGGAGGCAAACGCGCCTTAGGGGAATAATCTCCCGATGAATTTTTGCATGGAAGTCCCAAATAACACATAGAAGGGATCTGCAAAGTTTCGTAGCGTTTCGACAATTTTGAATTTCCGGCCCGAACGGGCCCCCGTGCGGTTTTTCCGACGGGAGCGGAGGCAAACGCGCCTTAGGGGAATAATCTCCCGATGGATTTTTGCATGCACTTCCCAAATAACACATTGAGAGTGTCCAAGGAGTTTCGTAGCGTTTCGACAAGCCCTCGGTCTACTTTCAATTTCCGACCGGAACGCGTGCGTGTGCGGTTTCTCCATGAACGGGAGCGGAGGCAAACGCGCCTTAGGGGAATAATCTCCCGATGAATTTTTGCATGGAAGTCCCAAATAACACATAGAAGGGATCTGCAAAGTTTCGTAGCGTTTCGACAATTTTGAATTTCCGGCCCGAACGGGCCCCCGTGCGGTTTTTCCGACGGGAGCGGAGGCAA
>CATIWC010002929.1:0-36793 GCA_948472305.1 Vicia faba | reverse complement strand
GGTACGCCTCACTTGGTTGCCTCGAGGTGGTCATCAAGTATAGGTTGTTTTAGAGGTCGCCCTCCTGTCTAAAGATCCAGTTTCCTCTAAACGGTTGCCTCAGATAAAAAAAGGATCTAGGACATTAGGGTTACCGCTAAGGCGTCCTACCATTGCTTTGGTGACCACACATGTCCCTATAATCGAATTGACCCGAATACCTCCAACGACGGTGCTACCTACTTCTCAATAGTGGGATAGTACTGTCTAAAGGATCATTACACAGCTTAATTCCTTAGAGTAGGTAGATTTCTCCTGGGTACTTGCTCTTTCAAAAACAAAACAAACTTTTCGCACTCACACTTTCAAAAAGTTTTCAAATAAATACTTCATACACTCTTGAGGACTGATACAAGAGTTACCTAGAAGTTTTTCAAACTAAACTTTTTCAAAACCCACAAACACAAGAAAAGCAAAAATCTTTTGAAAACATAGTGAGCAAGTACCTAAGAGCCCGTGGATAACCACAGATAGAAAGGGTGTTAACACCTTCCCCTTCTATAATCTACCTCCCGAACCGAGAAACATCTCGAAAAGGAATGTTGCTGTGCTTTTGTCCTTTCCTTGTTGGAGAACATAAAAGACGGTGGCGACTCTTGCTTACCGCGACATTTCACGAAACCAGCTAAAAAACAGTCAGTTCTATTTCCACCGATCACACCCACGATCTTTGAAATGGTTAGTCTAATGAAATATGCATGCTATGTCATGATGCATGATGTCATGATAAAAACACACAACAGGTATCACAAATAAAAAACATGGTAAAGGCAAGCAAGTCACACAATAGCCCTTAAATTTCAGGCCGGCATGGAGTTTAGGTATTACCCTCTTTCAGTTTAGTTGGTTCAACCTGTCCTAATAATAGTAACCGGGTTCTAGAGGTTCTCAATATCACTGACCATCCTCCATCGATCATAGTTTCAGCTCACGCAATCTTTTCTTGCAGTCGGAACCATCGCGAGAGTATGGTCTCAATGAGTGTAGCATTATGCTACTTTCTATGGCCAAGTTGGTCAATTATAGGTTCTAAGGTCAGTTGATGCTTAATGACCCATATAGCAGCCTCATACTCTCCTTGTTGCTCCACAAAGGATATCGGTACCAACTAATGTGCCACATCAACGTAGCTACTGCTTCAACCGTATCGGTCTACACCGTACAGTTCCCTCACAGTCTATTGCTACTTACCTAAAAGGTATCCCCAGATCTGGGTTAGGATCTATAGTAACTCCGATACAAAGCCCACAAAGATAAAGCAATCAAATCAAACATTAGAAAACAATATGATAAACTAATCCTAAGGTATACCACACTTACTATACTCCCCAGCAGAGTCGCCAGTTCTGTGATACGATGGCCAGAACCGGGACTGTTTTTTTTAGGAATATTGGTTTGCGTTTTGCGTTTGTTTTCGCAAAATGTCGCGGGTAAGCAAGAGTCGCCACCGACTTTTATTTTATCCAACAAGGAAAGGAAAAAAGCACAAAAAAATTCCTTTTTCGAGATATTTCTGAGTACGGGGGGGGGGGGGGGGGGGGGGGGGGGGGGGGGGGGGGGGGGGGGGGGGGGGGGGGGGGGGTAGATTATAGAAAGGGAAGGTATTAGCACCCTTTCTATCCGCAGTTATCTACGGGCTCTTAGGTACTTGCCTATCATTTTCAAAATTGCTTTTTTGTGTTTGTGTGATTTGAAAAGTTTTTGTTTTAACTTCGATTTAACTCTTGCTTCTGTCTTCAAGAGTGTAATGAAGTGTTTTTGAAAACTTTGTTTGAAAAGGAGTGTAAGTGTGAAAAAAGTTTGTTTGGATTGAGCAAGTACTTAAGAGCTAATCTACCTACTCGAAAAAAGAATTGTTCTATGTTCATTTCCTTTAGACAGCGCTATCCCACTATTAGTGAGTAGGTAGCACCGTCGTTGGAGTTTGAGGGTCAATTCGAAAGGGACGTACGGTCACTAAAGCAATGTTAGGACGTTTTAGTAATAACCCTAATGTCTTAGATCAATTATCCGAGGCAACAATATCCGAGGAGACCTTTCCAAGGCAACTTTGATCTTTGGACAAAAGGACGACCACTAAAGCATCCTATACTTAATGACCGTTTACCGAAGGCAACCAAGTGGGAGTGTACCCTAGGAGTGCGCATATGCGAGTGATTCAATTTCAGATTATTTATCTTTGCACATTTTAGGGTTATCTAACTGTTTTAAAGTTGATCATACATTCTTGTCATGCATCCTAATATCATACATCTAACCGTTAATATTTTTGCGGAAATTAAAAGTGCGGAAATTAAACTACGCTATTACAAGGCTTCGGGTATTTACATAGCCAAAAACAAACCCTTTGAAAATAAAGCAATAAATGAAAATAAAGACCTAATTAAACTATTACAAACTTGTAGGCAGTTACAATAATATGGTAAATAATAAAACAATAAAGCGCACGCGATGAAATTAAGATCGGGAAGAAATTAGGGTTTTGACCCTTCTAGCCTAATCAAAAAGAAAAATGGTTTTTTGTTGTTTTTAATTATTATTTTTTTAAGAAAATAATTAGGTCCTAAAATTAATTACATAATTAACTAGTTAATTAAATTAATTAATAAAAATAATTACATGACCTATTTTTTTGTTTTTGTTATTTTAAGAAAAATAAAATATAATTAAGTTAGAAATAAAACCTATTTGTTCTAATTATTTTTAATCATTTACAGAAAGAAATTAAAGTATGCCTAAAATTTAAATCTAATTAAGTTAATTAATTTTTTGATAAAAAATAAAATCTAAACCTAATTTGTGGAAAGTATTATTTTTTATGATTTTTTTTATAAAAAGAAAATAATTAATTTGTTAGTAAATAAAATAAATAAATAAATTAAAATAAAATATAAAAATAAAGAGGTGAAGAAATTGGGCCTGAAAGTAATTTGGAGGGGGTGCAAATAGCCAAATCTGGGCCCAAGAAGCAAAGGTTCACGCTTGACTTTTTGGATCCAATGTTGCACGTTGACTGTGGCTTATGGTGTTCCTCCATGGATGGCCCTTGGATCTGGCCATCTGACCACTTGGCAGACTGGATCATGATGGACCATGGTGGTCATTGGCCTTGTACACGCATGAAGTATGAGAAAGTTATGCTTGGTCAAAGTTGAGTTGACTTTTCCTAGAAAACCCAAATTTAGCAACTTTGGGTTCTTGATGAATTATGAGAAATCCTTGATGAATCATGATCAACCCTTGATCAAATGATGAAATATACTTCAAAATGAGGATGTTGACCAAAAATTTTGAAGTTTGACTGTATGTGGGCCACAGTTGACTTTTGTCCTAGCACTGTCGATTTTCAGGCCTTTGAGCAATTGACTGAGCAAACTTTCTCTGTAGGGCTTGAAACATGACATGGATGATCTTGAGAATATATTAGGACATTGGTGAGCATTTTGGATCCCTTGGATTCAAGTATCTTGATGCAATATGAAACCCTAATTTGAGGTAGACTGCCTTAGGAGTGAGCTTGTCTGGCCAACCCTTGGACTTCCTTGAGCAACTTGAAGATCTTTCTTGAAATGTTTTGAGAAATATGGGAGGGAAAATTTTGGGGTACAACAATCGTCGTTCACTGACGATGAACTATCAATGTTCACTGAAGATAGCAAAAAGATAACAAACACCGACGTTCACTGTCGATGTACTACCAACGTTCACTGAAGGTAGAAAGAGAAAATATCATACCACCGTCGTTCACTGACGATGAACTATCAACGTTCACTAAAGATAGCAAAAAGATAACAAACACCGACGTTCACTTCCAATGTACTACCAACGTTCACTGAAGGTAGAAAGAGAAAATATCATACCATCGTTGTTCACTGACGATGAACTATCAACGTTCACTGAAGATAGCAAAAAGATAACAAACACCGACATTCACTGCCGATGTACTAACCAACGTTCACTGAAGGTAGAAAGAGAAAATATTATACCACCGCCGTTCACTGACGATGAACTATCAACATTCACTGAAGATAGAAAAAAGATAACAAACACCGAAGTTCACTGCTGATGTACTACCAATGTTCACTGAAGGTAGAAAGAGAAAATATCATACCACCGCCGTTCACTGACGATGAACTATCAACGTTCACTAAAGATAGCAAAAAGATAACAAACACCAACATTAACTGTTGATGTACTACCAACGTTCACTGAAGGTAAAAAGATAAAATATCATACCACCTCCGTTCACTAACGATGAACTATCAACGTTCACTGAAGATAGCAAAAAGATAACAAACACCGACATTCACTTTCGATGTACTACCAATGTTCACTAAAGGTAGAAAGAGAAAATATCATACCACCGTTGTTCACTGGTGATGAACTATCAACGTTCACTGAAGATAGCAAAAAGATAACAAACACCGACGTTCACTACCAATGTACTACCAACGTTCACTGAAGGTAGAAAGATAAAATATCATAGTTTTACCAGAATTCTGGTGTTCTGCCAAGAACGGGTCTCAACTTCTTCTTTAACCAAGGAGATCTGCCTGGAAAGGGTAATATGTAACCCGTCTCAAATAAAGAGACTTCCACTGATTATAAAAAGGGAGATGCAAAGAGAAATGACTTTCTAGGGATAGAAATATAACTTCCTGGGGAAATGCCACGATATTCCTGCTAAGGAGATAAAGTCTTCCGGAGCAAGACGGCCAAAGCAGATTTATCCTTTGAGAAATAAACTCAAGAGGGAAAACCAAATTCAACATAAGAAAAGAGCGCTGCAGGAAAGGTCAGAAACACAATGTCCATGAATGATAATTTTAGCAACGTATGATGCATGTATGAATGTACGAGTGCTATTGTGCATATGCTGATAAAAAGGATACATAATCAGTGCAGACAAACGGAACCACCTCAGTTACTAACAAAATTGGGCTAAGCTTTAATCAGAAAGATCAATCCAGGAAAGGTGAAAGCGACTGCGGAAACCAAACCTATTGCATTAACTTCACTGAGGATAACATAATTCGACTGTAGCTTAAATCAAACAGACACCGGGATAGAACACCCTGCTTCCGGTTTCATTGGAGAAATAGTTTTTTTCAAAAGCAACATGCCTATTGGAGGTTGCAAGATCAACCTTAAATAAAGCAGACTGACGTCGAAACAACCAAACCTCACTGGGGAATTCAAGCCTACCTCCCAAGAGAAAAGAAACAGCGGGTTGAAAATTTTCACCACGAACCCTCATTCCATCAAGAGATGCCCTGGGATAACCCTCCTGGGAGATCAAGAAGTCAATACTAGTGCCGATACTGTAAAGAGAGCGACACCTCCGCACACCAAGGGAATAAAACCTTTCATCATATGAGGGAAGACTTTGCTGGGGAAGTTGGGACGAAGGCTTCTAACCATGCAAACCCAAAATCAAAAGCGAATCAAGACTTGACTGAGAATAACAGGATCACCAACCCAAATATTGTACTTTGTACCCGATGATATCGTCTTTAACTATCTTGGAAACACACAAAGACTGCGCATATACCAGCAAAATGACCTGAGAAAACATTTATGAAGGAAGTAAATCTTCTTAAAGCAATCAGACTTTGTTCATCCTTGGGATCACCAATTTTGTTGTCATTGTTTCATCACAAATCCCAAAGTAAATTGAATTGTAAAGATCTCTTTTTTTTTTAAAGTCAATTTTTCTTTTTAATCTCTTTGCTTTAAAAATTATTATCAGTAATAAATGAAGTCTTTGCAAGCTAAATAAAATTAAGAATACAAAGAATTGGGCAAAAGCTCGAATTTCATTAATAAAATGGTAGTCTGTGAATGGCGAGACTCCATGGATGATTATAAAGTTTAGGAAATGGTAATACATAATGGAAAATATACATTGAGATACAATGACCACTATCCCCCCTAACAACTTTTGAAATCCTGAGCAGCAGCTTCCATTGAAGTATGGTGAGGATCTGAGAAGATTGTTGCTTCGGTGATCAAGTTTCGTCTGACGTAGTTACTTGCCAAGAAAATCCATAACTTTTGCCTAAGCTACCCTTGTGGGTTTTCAACTTAGTGGGAAATTTATTCTGTTTATGTCTCTAATTTTTGCCTAGACCGCTCTTTCGGGTTTTCGGCCTACCGAGACGCTCCTTTTTGCCTAAGCTGCCCTTTCAGGTTTTCAACTTAGTGAGTTGTTCTTTTATTTCTTTAGGCGAAGTATTTCTTGACTGCGTCAGCATTCATGGAACGTGGTAACTCCTCTCCATCCATAGTTTCAAGAATTAATGCACCACCAGAGAAGGCTTTCTTGATAACATACAGGCCTTCAAAATTGGGAGTCCACTTGCCCCTAGAATCAGCATTGAAAGACATGATCTTTCTGAGCATGAGGTCGCCTTCTCTGAATTCACGAGGTTTGACTTTTTTATTAAATGCTTTCTTCATTCTTTTCTGATATAACTTCCCATGACACAAAGCTGTCATTCTCTTCTCTTCAATCAAATTCAATTGGTCAAACCTGTTCTAAACCCATTCAGCCTCTGACAATTTAGCTTCCATTATCACACGCAACGAGGGAATCTCCACCTCGACAGGAAGTACAACTTCCATTCCATACACTAGGGAAAATGGGATTGCTCCTATTGAAGTGCGAACAAATGTTCGATATCCATGCAGAGCAAAAGGAAGCATTTCATGCCAATCCTTATAAGTGACAACCATTTTCTGGATAATTCTCTTGATATTCTTATTAGCAGCTTCAACAACCCCATTCATCTTTGGCCTGTATGGAGATGAATTATGATGGACAATCTTGAATTCTTCACACAGTTCCGTCATCATCTTGTTGTTCAAATTTGAGCCATTGTCAGTGATGATTCTACTTGGCACACCGTATCGGCATATAAGATTGTTTTTGATGAAACGCACCACCACCTGTTTGGTAACATTGGCATATGAAGCAGCCTCTACCCATTTGGTAAAGTAGTCAATTGCCACCAAGATGAAACGGTTTCCAGTCGAAGCCTTGGGTTCTATCATCCTGATCATGTCAATACCCCACATAGAGAAAGGCCATGGGGAGGAAATCACATTGAGAAGTGTCGGAGGCACATGGATCTTATCTGCATAAATCTGGCATGTATGGCACTTCTTTGCAAATTTGTAACAATTGGATTCCATGGTCAACCAATAATAACCTGCCCTTAGCATCTTTTTAGACATCGAATGCCCGTTGGCATGAGTTCCAAATGAACCTTCATGAATATAATGCATCAACATGTCTGCTTCGTGTCTATCCACGCATCTGAGCAAGACCATGTCAAAATTTCTCTTGTACAACACATTTTCACTAAGGAAGAAACTGCCTGCCAATCTTCTCAATGTCTTTCTATCTTTCTTTGACGCACCAAACGGGTATTCTTGAGTCTGAAGAAAATGTTTAATATCATAATACCAAGGTTTTTCATCTGCTACCTCCTCTATTGCAAACACATGAGCGGGCCTATCTAGCCGTCAAACTGTAATTCGGGGTATATTATTCCAAGCATTTACTTGGTACATGGAAGCCAGAGTTGCCAGAGCATCTACCATTTGGTTTTCATCTCTAGGAATATGATGGAATTCAACTTTATTGAAGAAGGGTAGTAATTTTCTAGCATAATCTTTGTAAGGGATCAAGCCAGGGTGACGAGTGTCCCATTCTCCTTTAATCTGATTTATTACCAAAGCTGAATCACCATACACATATAAAATCTTGATTCTGAGATCAATAGCTTCCTCAAGACCCATGATGCAAGCCTCATATTCATCTATATTATTAGTGCAATCAAATGTTAACCTCGCGGTAAAGGAATATGCGATCCATGAGGAGTGACAATCACAACACCAATTCCTTTACCATAAGCATTCATAGCTCCATCAAATACCATACTCCAACGAGATTCAGGGTCGGAGCCCTCCTCAGGCAACGGTTCATCACAATCTTTCACTTTCAAGAACATCACATCTTCATCGGGGAATTCATATTCTGCAGTCTGATGATCTTCCACTGACTGGTGAGCAAGATAATCTGCCAACACACTATTTTTGATAGCTTTTTGAGTGCGGTATTCAATATCATATTCAGATAACAACATCTGCCAGCGGACAATTCTCCCATTAAGAGCAGGCTTTTCAAAAATATACTTGATTGGATCCATTTTGGAGATCAACCAAGTAGTATGATTCAACATATACTGCCGCAAACGCTTTGCCGCCCAGGCCAAAGCACAACATGTTTTTTCTAGCATAGAATACCGCGACTCACAATCAGTGAACTTTTTGCTGAGATAATAAATGGCGAACTCTTTATTTCTTGTTTCATCCTGTTGCCCAAGAATACAACCCATGGATTTATCTAACACTGTCAGATACATAATCAACGATCTTCCTTCTACAGGAGGGAGCAAGATAGGAGGTTCAAGCATATACTCTTTAATACTTTCAAATGCCCTTTAGCAGTCATCTATCCACACACAACCTTGATCTTTCTTTAAAAACTTAAAGATCGGTTCACACGTTGCAGTCATGTGGGAAATAAATCTAGAGATATAATTCAAACGCCCGAGGAAACCCCTGACTTGCTTTTCAGTTCTTGGTGCTGGAATTTCTTGAATTGCCTTGACTTTGTCAGGGTCAACTTCAATTCCTTTATAGCTAACAATAAAACCCAACAATTTCCCCGATCTAACTTCAAAGGTGCATTTATTTAGATTCAGATGGAGGAGATACTTCCTCAAACACCGAAACAACTTCAACAAATCTTCTATATGCCCTTCTTCAGTTTGGGATTTGGAAATCATATCATCAACATGTACTTTGATTTCCTTGTGCATAGATCATGGAATAGGGTTGTCATAGCCCTCTGGTACGTTGCATCAGCGTTCTTCAACCCGAAGGGCATCACTCTGTAACAAAATGTTCCCCAGGGTGTGATAAACATTGTTTTTTCCATGTCCTCTAGAGCCATTCTTATTTGATTATACCTGGAAAATCCGTCCATGAACGAGAATACCTTGAATTTTGTTGTGCTGTCCACCAACATGTCAATGTGAGGCAATGGAAAATCATCTTTTGGACTAGCTTTATTTAGATTTGTAATCTACGCACATGCGGACTTTTCTGTCTTTTTTCGGTACTGGGACAATATTGGCAATCCACTGAGGATACACTAACGTCACAAGAAAACCAGCATTAATCCGCTTTAGAACCTCCTCTTTGATCTTTACTGCCATATCTGGATGAGTTCTTCTCAACTTTTGTTTAACTAGCGGACACTCTGGCTTCAACAGTAAACGATGCTCGACAATGTCTGTATCTTGACCAGGCATATCTTGATAAGACCAAGTAAAAATATCCACGTACTCTTTCAACAGCTTAATCAACCCGCTCTTCACATCAGGATGCAACGATGCTCCAATCTTAACCTCCTTCGGATCTTCTTCTGAACCCAAATTAACTACTTCCAAAGGCTCCTTATATGGCTGAATGGTATTCTCCTCGTGCTCAAGCAACCGTGAGACCTCTTCTGGAATCTCATCATAATCTTCTTATTCAGCCCCAAACACAGGACAATCAAAGTTGGGAGAGGGTGCAGGGTCATTGTATTCAACGAGTTTTTTAATTAATCTGCACATGTGATTTATGATTGCTTTTAGAAACTGACACATATAACAAGTGATCATGCAAATTAATTTTCAGTTATTATTTATTTTGAAAGGGTTTTTTTTTATTATTATTACCATTTCCCAAGAAAAGGAAGAAAATAAAAGACATAATTTTGGAAGCAAAGATAACTTTTATTAATGATCTTAAAAGTTATAGCAAACAGATAAGCCCTACAACATTAATACTTCCACCTTGGGCAGAGTGAAAGCTTTTCAAACGAAAGAAACAGATTAACAAAACAAATTACTTTGAAACATGTATGCAAGAAGGAACATCAATGGTGACCCAGTTCTGAACTCGGACTCCATGCATCACATAATTAGGTTCTTCCTGCTCTGCTTCATCCTCTTCAACAGCATTAACTTCATAACCAATCAGATGGAGGTAGCCTCCGCTGCGGAAAACATCATGATAACTGTTCACAGAAGATTTTTACTTCAAACTTTCGCTTTTTCCATTCCTCGAAGAGAAACCTAAACCAACTATGTTTTTGTTCACAGGTGGATCCACAAGTCGTCCCCAAACTGCATTATGACCACTACGCACAACCTATTGCGCATCCTTCAGTGAGACCACAAAATTCTCATTCTTCCTTATGTTGTCAATGGGTAGGGCTTGGAATTGGGTTCCAACAGCATCCTCATCCGCTTCTACAATACTGAAAGAGGATAGATGGGATATCAACAACGCCTGCTCCCCATTTATGATCACTACCTTCCCTTCACGCACAAACTTTAGCTTCTGATGCAGAGTTAAAGTGACAGCCCCTGCTTCGTGTATCCATGGTCGTCCTAGCAAATAACTATACGCGGGAATAATGTCCATTACCTGGAAAGTTATCAAGAACAAATGTGGTCCTATGTGGATGGGTAAGTCCACCTCACCAATGACAGATTTCCTCGACCCATCAAACGCCTTCACAATGATGCCACTTGGGCGCATAGGTGTTCCTTGATACTTTAACTTCATGAGGGTACTTCTTGGTATAACATTCAATGCTGATCCGTTATCAATTAGCACACTAGATAGCAAGTCATTCTTGCAGTTCATGGATATATGGAGGGCCAGGTTGTAATTCCTCCCTTCATCTGGTAACTCATCATCGCAGAAACTCAAGTTGTTACATGATGTAATGTTTCCAATTATGCTGCTGAATTGATCTAACGACATGTCATTCTCTACAAAAGCTTGGTCTATTACTCTCATCAATGATTCCCTATGAGTGGAGGAATTCATCAGTAATGTCAAGATGGATATCTTTGAAGGGGTCTGCAATCGTTGATCTACAATTTTGTAGTCGCTCATCTTAATTACCTTCAGGATATCATCCACTTCTTTCTCTAATGTGGCTCCACTAGTCTCTCCTGCAACCTTCTTATGCTCATCGTTCTCAGCAATTTTCTTTCCAACAACAACATCTTTTCGAATAACCGGCACAAACACACGACCACTACGGGTCACCCTGCTACTATCAGCTATATTCCCAACATATGGCATTGGCTGGATGGGAACCTCCACCCCATCTTCTAAGATTGTAGCGTTGTATTTGTAAGGCACAACCTTATCTGATTTATAGGGAACAGGTCCTGGCAGGCTAATTACCAATGGGGTAACAACTGGTTTGCTATGGTACTCCACCTCAAGATGAGCGGGTGCACCAAAACAAGGTACAATGACGTTTACACCTCCCTCAACACAATCAGCCCTCAAAAGGTTATTTTCGGTAAACAAATCTTCGTCTGAAGAGAAATACTCATCCGCAGAGGCATACTCTTCCTCTGACTCTTCTTATCAAATAAACTTCAACAATATCAATCTCGTGATAATCATCTCTTTGTCCTGTAATCTTAATAGTCCCATTGTCTAACAGCAGCTGAACACCCTCTCTCACAATAGAACATCCTCGGGGGTCTCGACAGCAAACTATGCAAGACCCATATTGGTGTTCCACCTGACCAGCAGTACGACAGAAGGTAGCATGCAACTGTACGAGATCTTCATTCAAATGATCCACATCAAAAATTCTGAATTCACCCGGACATCCAGAAACCATATTCACTTCCTCCTCATATTCTGCCCTAGGCCTGATTATATGGATTAAACCTTCGTCTATCATTTCCTGTAAATCAGCCTTTATCTTTTCGCAACCCTGGATGTTTGTACTGCAAGCAGCACAACCGGCATGGTCATGCGTATAATAACTGAATTCACATAGACCTGCGTGCATCTTTACCAGATCCCCTCTAACCAGATTAATGTCAAAAATCCGGAAATCACCGCGACAATCGGCCACTATATTTACAGCATTCACTCCCCCGTGCTTGGGTAGAGGATTGTCTTTCACATTAGGTCCCATGTCTTTGAAAGATAAAATTCCAGACTTCACCAACCTTTATACTTTAGTCCTCAAAGGATAACAATTCTCAACACTGTGCCGTGGTGCTCCCTAATGAAAGGCGCACGTCTGGTCTGCTTTGTAATACCAAGGCAAAGGTGATGGTACTGCTGGAGGTGGTCGTGTCTAGACCAACTTCTTCTGAATCAATGCTGGTAGTAGCTCTGCATAACTCATGGGAATAGGGTGATAGTTCTCCCTTCTCTGACTATTCCCTTGGTTCCTGTGATACGGTGGCCAGAACCGGGACGTGTTTCCCTATTTGTTTAAGGAATTTGCTGGTTTGCATTTTGTGTTTGTGTTCACAAAATGTCGCGGTACGTAAGAGTCGCCACCGTCTTTTATTTTATCCAACAAGGAAAGGAAAAAGCACAGAAAAATTCCTTTTTTGAGATATTTCTGAGTATGGGGGGGTAGATTATAGAAAGGGAAGGTATTAGCACCCTTTCTATCCATAGTTATCTACGGGCTCTTAGGTACTTGCTCATCATTTTCAAAATTGTTTTCTTTGTGTTTGTGGGCTTTGAAAAGTTTTTGTTTTGACTTCGATTTAACTCTTGCTTCTGTCTTCAAGAGTGTAATGAAGTGTTTTTGAAAACTTTGTTTATAAAGGAGTGTAAGTGTGAAAAATTTGTTTGGAATGAGCAAGTACTTAAGAACTAATCTACCTACTCGAAAAAAGAACCGTTCTGTATTTGTTTCCTTTAGACAACGCTATCCCACTATTAGTGAGTAGGTAGTACCGTCGTTGGAGTTTGATGGTCAATTCGAAAGGGACGCACGGTCACTAAAGCAATGTTAGGACGTCTTAGTAATAACCCTAATGTCTTAGATCAATTATTCGAGGCAACAATTCCGAGGCAACCATTCCGAGGAAACTTTTCCGAATCGGGGCTTTGATCTTTGTTTAGACAAAAGGACGGTCACTAAAGCATCCTATACTCAATGACCATTTACCGAAGGCAACCAAGTGGGAGTGTACCCTAGGAGTGCGCATGTGCGAATGATTCAATTTCAGTTTATTTATCTTTGCACATTTAGGGTGATCTAACTGTTTTAAAATTAATCATACATTCTTGTCATGCATCCCTATATCATACATCTAACAGTTAATAATTTGCGAAATTTAAAGTGCGAAATTTAAACTATGCTATTACAAGGCTTCAGGTATTTACATAGCCAAAAACAAACCCTTTGAAAATAAAGCGATAAATGTAAATAAACGTCCTAATTAAACTATTACAAACTGTAGGAAGTTACATCAATATGGTAAATAATAAAAATAAAGCGCGCGAGAAGAATTAAGATCGACGAGAATTTAAGGTTTTGACCCTTCTAACCTAATTAAAAGAAAAATTGTTTTTTTTTGTTTTTAATAAAAGAAATAAGTTTTCTAAATTAAATATACAATTAATTATTTAATTAAATTAATTAATAAAAATAATTACATGACCTATTTTGGTTTCTTTGGTTATTTTAGGAAAAAATAAAATATAATTTAGTAACAAAACCTATTTATTCTAATTATTTTTAAGTTATTTACAAAAAGAATTTAAAGTTTTACCTAAAATTAAAATTTAATTAAGAAAAATCCTAAATCTATTTTTATGTGATTTTTATATTTAAATCCTAAAAGAAATAAATAAAACGAATAAAACATGAAAATAAAGATGAGCCTAGTAGCAAAAGTAAACAGGGGGTGCAATCATCAGAAATCCCTAGGCCCGAATCTTCGAAAGCTTCATGCTCTAACTATGGTGTTTTTTTATTCTTGCGTGGAACCTATGATTCAACCATCCATAATTGTTCTATATAAACTCAAACAAACGTTAGCATACCATAAAATGTGATTAAAATTAGAGATTCAAAGTTTAAAATTTTACCACACCGGTGTTGTCAAATGGGGTGCGTGCTAGGTGTGTGATGGATTGCTCTTGGGCCTTGTAATACTCTTAAGGACTTCAAGAGGATGGTTTGAGGCTTGATGTCAATTGAGAGAGACCGGAACCTCGAGATATGACTTGCACCAATTCTTTGATTTCTGGAGAGCTTTTTGAAGAGCTTTTTGAGAGCTTTTTAGAGAGGATTTTCGTCTCTTTCAATCTTGTATGAATCTATATTTATAGAGGAGAATGATGAGACAAGAAACCATGGAAAGAATCTCCCTCATAATGTTGTGTTTTAAGACCATGATCAAAATTTGAAAAAATTGCCATATTTGATGATTTTATGCCATTTTCACATGTGGATGAACCTGGACATATTTGAAGTGTTATTGCACGAAATCAATTGACATAAACCAGCATAAAACTTTCCCAAAATGGATTCACATCAAAATTTACATTATTTCTATTATTTATTTATTTAATTCTGAATTTTAATGAATAAAATATCAAAATAAATAGCATAAATAATAGAAAAATGTATCGGTGGACTTAGAGGTCGTGGACCATGTTAGGAATGAGTTTAAAACTTGAAAAGATAGGCCCATTTGGAAAAAAATCAAGTTTGGTCAATATTTGCTTCATGCATTTTTTTTAAAAACTATCCAACTTTGACAATGGATATCTCTCTCACTTTTAACCTTATGAGGGTGTTCTTGTACTTTTTAGAAAGCTTAGGATGTCCACTAAGAAACCTCTTTGGTTTCATCTCAATTGGATCTTCCATGTTCTTGTAAGAAGCTTTGACAAAAAAGGTGTTTTTGTTGACTTTTCAAAATGACATATAATGTCCAAATTCATAACTTCTGGTGAGTGCATATTTTGAACTTCGGAGCTGAAATGGATTGTAGGGAATTGCATCCTCTTAAAAATTAGATTTGGATGGGTCATTTCTCATAAAGTATGAGAAAGTTATGCTTGGTCAAAGTTGAGTTGACTTTTCCTGCAAAACCCTAATTTAGCAATTTTTTGTTTTTGATGAATTATGAGCATTCCTTGATGAATCATGGTCAAACCTTGATAAAATGATGAAATATACTTCAAAATGAGGATGTTGACCAAAAATCTTGAATTTTAACTGTATGTAAGCCACAGTTGACTTTTGCCCTAGCACAATCGATTTTCAGGCATTTGAGCAATTGACTGAGCAAACTTCCTCTGCAAGGCTTGAAAGTTGACATGGATGATCTTGAGAACATATTAGGACAATGTTAAGCATTTGGGGTCCCTTGGACTCAAGTATCTTGATGCAATATGAAACCCTAATTTGAGGTAGTCTGCCTTAGGAGAGAGCTTGTCTGGCCAACCCTTGGACTACCTTGAGCAACTTGGGGATCTTTCTTGTAATGTTTTGAGAAATATGGGAGGGAAAATTTTGGGGTAAAACAGTTCCCCTGCTGGGATTGTCTTTGATAAGTAACGGTAGTTGGAGCGGCATTCATAACAGGAGTCACTGAAGCAACTTGTTGGTGACGCTGAAAATTCCTTCTAGGAGCATTCACTCTCCTCTCTTGTATGACAGCATTGGTATCCCCTCTTTCTTCTTTGTAAACCCATAAGCTAGCTTCTTCATACCTCCGGGTCCTTCACCCTTTGTCAAACGACCTTCTCTTACTGCCTCTTCTAGGCGGACACCCATTCCTACCATCTCTGTAAAATCACTTGGGGCACTTGCTACCATTCTTTTGTAGTAGAAAGCGCCTGGCGTCTTTAGAAAATTTTGTCATTTCTTTCTCCTCCATGGGAGGAATCACTTGTGCAGCCACTTCGCTCCATCTCTGCGCATACTCTTTAAACGATTCTCTGTCTTTCTGAACCATGGCCCTAAGCTGGTCACGATCGGGTGCCATGTCCATATTGTACTTATATTGTTTTATGAATGCTTCTCCCAAATCATTAAAGGTATGAATGTTGGCACTGTCTAAACTCATGTACCATTTCAACACTGCGCCGATCAGACTATCCTGGAAAAAGTGAATCAGCAGACGCTGATCATCGGTGTGGGTTGACATTCTCCTTACATACATCACCAAATGAGCACGAGGGTAAGTGTTGCCCTTGTACTTCTCAAACTCAGGGACCATGAACTTAGCAGGCACTTTAACATTTAGGACCAAACACAGCTCATTCACGTCCTGCCCAAATAGCTCTTTTCCCCTAAAAGCCTTCATCTCTCTTTGCATTTTATCAAACTGCTCTTGGAAATCATCCATTCTGTCATAAAGACCCAAATCTTCACTCGGCGGAGGGAAAGGACGACACACATTTTCAAACGAAACCAAATTCACCGAAGGAGGTGCAGCAGGAACAATATGCACCATAGGAGGTGCTGGAGTAACAACATTTGGAACTACTGGATCATCTTGGGGGCCCAAATTGAAACCTTTAGGTGAAAAATTCTCCGGTATTCCCCACGGGTAACCCTGAGGCATACGGTTCAGAACAACAGTCAGAGTGGCAGATACGGGAACAACAGGAACTTCAGTATTTGCCCTTGCTGGTTGAGGTTGAACACTCGGTGGCTGATTCTGAGCAGCCACCAGAGCTTCCATCAGAGTAGTCAAATTGGACAAGCCAGCCTTCATAGTAGAAACTTCTTCGCGTAGCTCGCGATTCTCCTGTTCCAAATTGTCCATCTTCTTTTTGAAGTTAGCCCGAGTGTTGTAGTGATGAGTCAGCTTGCTGAACGAAGCAAAGAAGATGGGTAAGGCACCTGGGTATGCATAATAAATGCAATAAATATGTGCAATATGATACATGTCATTCAACGCACATGATTATTTTTATTCCATCATTTTAATATTTCAAGGGATTTAAGATTTATAGACATGTTGCAAACATCAAAACAATAACACATTTGAAATATTGATTTTTTATATATTATAATAACTCCAAAATGGATTACAAGTTTCAATGATCCCAAGTACAAGACGAAAATACAATCTAAAAATCCTAAGAAAAAGAAACTGATAGAGATCAATCTGTACGCTAGTGCTTCCCTATGAGTCTGGCAATCTGAGCCCTCAACCTCTGGTTTTCTTCCACCTGTCTGATGGCAACCTCCTTCCAATCTGAAGCAGGAAGTGAGTAATCAGCACCTGTTTGAGGCTTAGGAGAAAATAAATCCCCTTGCCTCTCCATAGACTCCACCGCTCGACTCTCAAGGATCTCGATCAAATCATCTTTCTCCTTCAAGTCGGCCTTGTAGGAACTCTCTAAAGTCTGTAACTTGTTCTTCCAAGCCTCCCTTTCCTGTTGCATCCTAACCAAAGCGAGTTGCAGTTCTTCTAGATCATCTAATAAAGGAGGAGTGGTCTTCACAAATAGACCAGGCATGGGTGTCTCCCGAGTATACGACATTTTCAACTGAATGGCTCTTGATCGGGTCCACTGAAGATATGGCTCCAAAGAAACAACACCCATAGGTCCCAAATCCTTCCTACTCTTCTTATGAATGTGACGCCAGGCCTTTGCAATCTACTCCCTAGATTTCCTATGGTCCTCTCCTTCCTTCAAAAAGAAACTACTCAAATGAATATTGTTCGGTTTATCCCTCATCGAATAACCAAGTTGTCACAGTGCAAGAACAAGGTTATAGTTAATTCCTCCCTTTGTACCAAGAAGAGGTACATTGGGGAAACTACCACAACTGTCAACAATCTCTATATCATGATAAGCTCGATGATACCAATCAATATCCGAGTGAGTAAGTGCCATGATCTTAGGAACCCAACGGGGTTCCTTCTTGACATCCCAAAAGGCATCAAACTGAGGCATATAAGATATGAACCATCGGTACAACAAAGGCGTGCAACAAATAATCATTCCTCCATGATAAGAACTCTGAAGATGAACAGAGTAATAAGCATCACCCAATAGTGTAGGAACTGGGTTTCCAATCATGAAAATCCTGATAGCGTTAATGTCGACAAACTTGTCCATATTAGGAAATAAGAACAATCCATAAGCAAGTAAAACAAAGATGGCCTCAAAAGCAACCGTACTCTTCATCCTGGAAAAGTAACGAGCTTTCTCCAATAAGAACTGAGCTGGTAATCCTCTAATCCCTCCTTTAGTAGTCATATGGGCTTCCACCTCAGACTTCCCCAGATGAATCAAAGCAGCAATCTCATGTGGTTTTGGCTCACCCTCCAAACAAGTAAAAGGAACACGATCGGTAACAGGTAAATCCAATAGATGAAATACTCCTCCAGTGTAGGCATCAGCTGATAATCGGGAAAAGTAAAGCAGTGATACACCGGATCATAGAACTGGACCAAGGTCGAGAGATTACCATCCTTCATCTTCAGATTCATGAGAGGAATAATGGATCCATACTTCTTCCGAAATTCTGCAGGACACTCAATCTCTGGAATCAGACTAATTAGCTTATCTATCTTGGGATCCTTGAAATTGTATTTCCCGGTCTTTCTCTTTCCAGAATCCATGGTTAAAAGTACCTGAGATATTCACAAATAGTCTACCTTTAAATCCCTTGAAATATTGTTTTCTTCAAAATATGCTTTTGAGTGCATGGATGCATGATGCAATAATCACACACAAGATCACACATATAGGGTTCATAGGTTCAACGTCATGAGCATGAGGTCAAAGGTACTACCCATAAGGTGTTGGTCTAAAAAGTTATCACCTGCCGAACAAGGTTCTAGAGGTTCCCAGAGTCTACATCCTTCCTTCGGATATTACCAACTTCCCGATTAACTCGGTAATTAGTAATATTCTCAAGAAAGACTCGTCCAAAAGTAGTATCGCGTGACAACTATTTC
The DNA here is from genome assembly GCA_948472305.1 of Vicia faba. NCBI lineage: Eukaryota > Viridiplantae > Streptophyta > Magnoliopsida > Fabales > Fabaceae > Vicia > Vicia faba. The sequence goes on along the minus strand of CATIWC010002929.1, from coordinate 17,909 downwards.
CAGATTACTCCCTCATAGCTTTCACACTACACCTAAAAGGCCAAGATGGGTTTGGTATTCTACAGTCCTCAGTTTCAGCAGGCTCCCAGGTTGAAAGCAGTACATCTTCCCGACTACTCGGTAAACAACACTACAATCAAAGGGGCCTCCACTGAGTGAGGGATCTCATGCCTCCTTTTTTGGGATTACTCCCTCAAAGTTAACATGACTATACCGCCCGTCCTATCTTAAAGTTTTCCCAAGTCCGGGTATAGGACTTATGAGTAATCACCAAGCACCCTGAAAACCAGGAAAAATCCAGACAAACATATATACAAATTATAACACATAAACAACAATAGCACATATACAGATATAAACAAAGATAAGCTTAACCCACTTAGGGCACGACCAGCAAGAGGTCAATCTTTCCCCAGTGAAGTCGCCATTTTTTTGTAGCGGTATAAATGCTTAAGACTAAGCCATTGGATTGACTAGACTTTATACAAATCAAAATAAAAATCGCCACCGCGCTTTATTGTTTCCAAAGGAATGGGAAAAGAGCGAATAACCCAAAAAGGGGGAAAGATTCAAGGTAAGGGGGTTGGTTATGTAAAAGGAAGGTATTAGCACCCTAAACATCTACGGTACTCCGTAGAAACCTCTTTGTAAAATCTGTATATTTTGGCTATAAAAAATGTGTTATATATAAAATAGATGGTGGAGGTGAGAAGAGAAATATATTTTTTTATGATTTTTGTACCTGCCGCAGTTACGAACCTTTAGTGTCTACGTACCACCTTTCGTGCAATAGGGGATTAGGGTACACGTAGTTCCTCTTTTTAAAAGATTTGAAACATAAATGTGTTGTTTAATTTTAAGAGATAAAACATCATCATCATTGTCCGTGTGAAAAACATACTTATTACCCACAATCATGAGAAAGGAGAATTTGCATCATCTCAAAGTGGAGGATATGGCTTGGATTTAAAAATCAATAATACCTCACTCAACACCCAAGTGGAAAATGTCTCTCTTCATTACATATTGTAGAAGTATAGTTGTTTGCATCACTATAAGGATTGGCAAGAGTCTAATCTTTTAAGAAAAGTTTAAAGGTAAAATCCAAAGTGGCAAAATGGTTTGAAATGAGATTGGTTGACTTTTAGTCTTCTCATAAAAAAAGGTGTCAAAGTATTATTAAGTTGATTGGGGTTTATTTATAAAAATGTTTTGAAAATGCATGGACCTAAGTCCAAGTTTATTATGAAAGTGTTTAAATTTCAAACAAGAAGAATTTTAAAAAGGAGGGAGAAGATTTTTGAAATTAAAGAAGATGGGAGGAGAAGAAGAGACTATCCTAAAGCATAAGGTAAAAGCTAAGGATAAGGACCATCTAACCAACAAGAAGCCAAAAACTTGATATTATGAGCCAAGATAGAATTCCCATTCTTTGGATTGAAACCAAGCAAGCAAAGATACTAGACCTCTTCAAATGTATTAAGTCTTCACAAAAATTGGGCAGAGTAACGATTGTATACGGGTGAATTCCAGATTACAAACACAGAATGTAATCACAAAGACCTGGACATAAAGACAAACAAGCAACCCAATGTCTTGAGGTAAACCTCAAGAGCTCTAGACAAAATAATCAGATAAGATCACAAAATCTCCAAGATAGGCCAAGGTTTCTATTCCTAAGTCCAGAAAAGTCCACTGCTCCATAATGCCAAGGATAGTAACCAAATAGTCCAAGCACCATTAAGAGTTTTTTAGAGTTTAAGTTGATTATTAAGTATCTTAGAAAAAAGAAAAGAAAAGCTCAAGTGAGCAAAGTAAAAATGACAAGAATAATAAATGCTCAAATGAGCAAAGATAAAAATGGCATGAAATATAAAAATGCTACAAGTAAATGGTACATAAAGCATAAAAAGAAATAAGGCATAAAATAAACAAGTCAATAATTAGTGGTTAGTTGGATGACCATCTTGAAACTTGCATTTGAAACTCATTAGAGGATTAGTAGAACCAAAGCCTCCACACAACAAGTTGCATTTGCTTTTTGTCAAGTATATCATCCATTTGAAATTCTCACAAGTACCATTTAATGATCAACGGTGTTTAAGTGATCCGCATTGACCAAAGATGTTGTAGATCCATTAGAGGATTGGTAGAACCAAAGCTTCCACACAATGAATCTCAAGGTTATTGGATAAAAGAGATCAAATAAACATACTTGGGCTGACAATCATAAGTTTGGGCCACGAATGATCATTTATTCGAATCGGGACAAAATTTAGCGTTATGTTAAGCAATCGTAAGTGGACTTATATAGAAGTCGCACCTATTTTAAGGCCGGTCAATAGAAATATATGCACCATTTGTTTTGAGACATGATATAGAGATCATACTCCAACAACACTTAGTGAAATGAAAAGGGGATGAGATGAAAAGGAATTAGGGTAAAAAAGAAGAAAAAAAATATTTGAATTAATATTTAATCAAACTATTATTAAAATCATTCATCCATCTTTTGTGGAGTTAAACTCAACACCATGGATCCAATGATGTTAATAAAGCCATGATAAAAAAAATCAATCCAAGACAGCCAGAAAATATTCACAAAATAATAATATATTTAATATATGCATTAAAGGGTTTTAAAAAATGTTTAAAAAATGAAAAATGATGAGGAAAAACTCAATTATATTCAAATTAATCAAGAAATGAAAGATAAGACCATAGAAAATCAGAAAATAGGTCAAGTAATTATACAAATTTTTTTGGAATTTTGTAAAAGTCAGAAACTATTTTTTAAAATTAAAATAAATGGTAAAATGAACAAAAATAGTAAAAAAATAGTAAAGTTAGAAACAAAAATAAGATAAGGTCACCAATATTTATCACAATATCAGTGGATCATTCTATAATTTTTTCAGAATTTAAAAATTGTGTAAAAGTATTTTTAAACATTTTAAATAAGTCAAATAAGTGTAAAATTCATAAAAAATACCAAAACACAAAATTAAATTATGAAAAAATAAAAATCAGAAAGAGAATAACCAAAAATATTTTTCATATTTTTTTTGGATTTTTTGGACTAAAAATGAATTTTCTATGATTTTTTGAAATTTAAAACAATTAAAATATAAAAAACAGAAAAAGAAAATAAAAGAAAAAGATGTGGATCATTGGATGAGATTCAAAACGCGTTAGTAATCAAATATAAAGGATCTGGCGCGTTGTGCATATCATGGTCTTTAGTGAATAATGTACATAATCATTAATAAATCAGATTTTTGAAAAAAACAAATGGCACGCTTTCATTGGTTAGAAGGTGACACGTTGGTCATCTTCAACCTCTAACCCTCACGAATTGCAGGTCTCTCAAACTATAAAATCAGAAGCTCATACCTATGCCATTCGTTTCGTCTCTTCAAGACGAAGACAACCATACCCCCGCGCCATTTTTATATAAATTGTAACTCAAATAATTTGGAAAGAAAGTTTTGAAAAGGGATTTGAAAATTCATGGTCAAAACGTGCTTCCAGATAAAAGTAAGTGTTGCGACTAGAACCAGGGCAATGAGAGCAACACAATGGTACCAAAGTTTTGAAGAATTGATGAAGTAATCTACCTATTGAAGTTGAGTTGCTGAGCTCTGAAACTGGACTTCTATGGAGCAATGTAGGGCACGGTTCTTTAATGTGATGATATGGTTAGCTTCAGGGAAGATCAAGGAAGGTGAATTGATGAAGAAAATGGATTGAAAAAGGCTTGAGAGTAGGATTCGAAGTAACTGAATTCTGAGTTGTAAAGCAAGTTTGGCAGGGTGATTCTGGCTATCTAAGCTTGAGAAAATGAATGGGATAGTACATGTATTTATAGGAGAAGCAAATGGGATCAAAAGGAAGAGGTAATGATGTGTTTTGGAGGGAATTCGTGCAAACCTGATGCACGAGTGAAGTGTGATCCAAACTTCACCAAAACTCATCCAATTCTTGCGTTTTGATGCACTAATCCACTTAGGAAAGTTGGCTAATCATGTTTAGACCCAAAGCACGTGCTAATTTGAGGTTTAGAGGTTGTAACATGAAATTCAAATTCTGACTTGTAGGGAAACTTCAATTCCAAGTTACCACTTTTGAAACAATGGCATTTCCACCTCAGGGAGTCTTAAGGCATGATTCTTAATGCTTTGGAAAGATGAGGTAACAAACTTTGCAATGGAAAAAGAATGGAATCAAATGGAGACTTGAGCTGAAAATTACATGGAGTCAAAGTTGGAGAAAAAGAGTTGACTTTCCATACTTAGAAATATTTCAAAATCTTCTTTAAAAATGACCTATAATCTCTTGCATCCAAACATGGCTTTCCACTTAGAATTTTCTCTTGACCCAGAAAGATGGAATGAAGTAGATCTCTTGAATGACATTTTGCAATTTGAACCATTCAAAATCTCCAAAAATTGAGCAAGTTATGACTTGTTGAAGTTGGCCAAAAATCATGAAATGACCTATAATCTTTTGCATTTTTAAGGTAACTTCCATCCATTTTATCCCTTTGCACATAAAAGAAGGCATGAAGTACACATCCTTAAGATCATCATGGAAAAATAATGGGCTAAAGGTGATAAAAATTGACCAAGTTATGACAATTTGAAGTCACGTATGGAAAATTAGGGATTCAACTGGATGACTTGTAATCTTTCTTCTTCACCAAGTTCCTTCCACATGAAAACTCTTTGGAACTTTTGAAGTAATTTGTTGGTAACTCTTTTAAGAGAAGAATGTTTTTGGAATCACTCAAAAATAACAAAAGATGAGCAAGATATGCCTCTTTGAAGCCCAAAACCCTAGTCTATAGATCAAGAGAATGCTTGGTGGAACTTTGCCAAGTTTGAACCAACTTTTTGTGCCAATATTCTTCCTTTGTGAATAGAAATTGTTGAGGATGGTGATGAGGACCTATGGCCACCAAAACAAATTTCATATCAACTTCAAAACAACTTCAATGGTGAGGTTTGAATCTCTCAAGCTTTTGACTAGGGCATGAAAATAAACTCATGAACCCATGAAGCAAATTGCTAAACTTCATTGCTTTTACCTATATTATCAACAAGTAAGACAAACCAATGTTGCATTTTATTAATTAGAGAGAAAAATCAAAGTACAATATCTATGATCACAAAATCAAACAAATCAAGGTGCTTGGTAACTTCTCAAAGAGCAAAGCTAAAGATAGGGAGAAGAACCAAAATCCCTAATGTAATTTTGTGGTGATTGAAACAATATGGTATGATGAAGGGATCTTAGGGGCTAAATTTGGGGCACAACAGCATGAAAAAGGTATTTCTGCATAAAATTGAACTGCATGTGTCGATACATACAAATTTCATGTTGACACATACAACTCAGTAAATAAGCATTTAGCCTCTGACTTGGTTAGGCTGACACATGCATCATACAGGTCGACACATACTGAAACTTTTCTAAAATTGCATAAAAAATCATTTTATGTGTCGACACATACAATCCTCGGGTCGACACATTCACTATTGTTTTAAAGCATGTAGCCACTGACTTGTTTCATTCGACATATTTAAACCTTCAGGTCGATGCATACAGTTGAAACTAAAAGCATGTGTCGACACATACATTTTTTAGGTCGACACGTGTTATTTACTCAAGTCAAATTTTCAATTTGCTTTAATTCCAAAAAAACTCTCATTTACACATAAACTTCCACAACTATAAATACATCAGTCATGCATCATTTACAACTTGATGATACCATAAAATTATCCTATATTTTCTCTTCATCTTTAACCTCCAATTTATGCATGCATACTAACATTCCATTATATTGATCTTTTATTGGAGTGCCATCTAGACGGGGTTTGATAATGTTTGATTAGGTTCATGTGTAGCCCAGAATATTGGGTTGAGATTTGTAGAGGACTTCATCCGAAAAAACTGCAGGTTTGTCCTCAAAGATCATTGGTTTACTTAGGGATTTTCGTGCAAGATGTTCAAGAGTTGATTGTGGCCTAGTGAAGTCCTTTTGAGATAAAGAACGCAAGGGATACTTTGGAGATAAAGAATGCAAAGGAAGTAGCGAGAGAACGACAAATCATAATTGAAGTATTGTGTTTGCAATAGGTACAATTGATCGTTCGTGCGTGAAAGCTTTAGAGATAAAGAATACAAAGGAGTAGCAATATCGACAACTCAATTGGGATCTATTGTGTCTTGGTCTTTCTCAAGATCAAAAGAAGAGAAGGTGTTGAATCAACAACAAGTATTAGGGTTTGTGGAGTTGATCTTGAACACTTCTCTTGTATCAACATTGTGCATAGTAAGAATTATCCTAATTTCATTGGAATTAGACACATATGTACCCACACGCGAGGACAGAAGTGGGGAAATGTGAAGTCAAATCCTTGTGTCTCTTTTTCGTATTGTTTTACTTGCTTTATTTTCATAAACCAATTTGTCTAATAGCATTGCGTTATCAACTGACTCGTAAGAATTTTACCGAAATATTTTTGTTTCGAACTAAGTGTTGATATTTCTTATAATCACTTTTGATTATAAGTGCTTTTTTGTATCAACACAAATCAAAAGAAAATTCTGAAAAAATTCAATTTCACACCAAGTGTTCGACAAATTGTTTTCGTTTATTCTTTTGATAATTGCATTGGAAATAACCTTGCTTGTAACTTGATCTAAATGATTAATAAAGTGTTACTTGATTAAATTCCAATTAATTCAAATTATCCTTTTCATTCCATTTGCAATTTTATATTTGTATATTCGAGCTCCAATAACTAAGGTTCGATAGACGATAAGTTTTGTGAATCTTCCACATGCACTCTTTTCAATTCAAAAGTTTAAAAAAAATTAAACTTAAATTTTATCTTGATGATCTATTTATCCCCCCCCCCCCCCCTCCCCCCGCGTTCTCTAGATAAGGCATCATCATATAATAAGTGGCATCAAGAGCTCGGTTTATTCCGACTTCGAAACTTATTAGAATATGGCGTACGAACCTAAAGGGAATTATAAAAGAGCCCCAATTTTCACAAGAGAAAACTATAGTTATTGGAAAGCTTGTACGCAAATTCATATCAACTCATATGCCAAATGTGTGTGGGAAGTAATTCAAAATGGTCACATACCGGTGACATATGTTGTTGAGGGTGCTACCATACCAAAGCAGGAAAACTTACGGGATGAGGAAGATAATAAGAAATGGTCACGTGATTGGAAAGAAAAAAATATTATCATATCCGCTCTTGGTGTTGATGAGTTTTATCGCATTTACCATTGTCAAACCACTAAAGTTATATGGGATATTCTACAAGTTACATATGAGGGAACTAATAAGGTCAAACAAGCTAGGACTAATACACTTAATCAAGAGTTTGAACTCTTTCGCATGAAGAATGGTGAAACCATTGCTCGAATGCAAAAGTGGTTCTCGCATCTTATTAATCGTTTAAACTTGCTAGATAATCATATTTCCAATGCTATTGCTACTAACAAGATTTTGAGATGTCTTACTAGAAATTGGAAACCAAAGGTCACCGCGATCAAGGAAGCCAACAATCTTGTAACACTTGATCTCACCGCTTTGTTTAAAAAATTAGAAGAACACGAGCAAGAACTCAATTGCTTGGAGAAATATGAAAAGAAGCTTGAGAAAAATAAGAAGAAAGATAGAGACACTAATGAGGAAGTATTGAAGTATAAAGCTCTGGTGACTTTAAGTTCAAAGTCCTCAAAGAACGAGCATTTTTATGATAGAGATGTTAATAACAACTATTATTCTAATTTTTATTTGAATAAACTTTTTTTTATATAAAGTAGAAGAAAGACATAAAACAAAATATTAAACAACAAAGTCAATATATTAAACTCAGGCCCAAAACATAACATGTCCAAGAAACCAAACTATTACAATGCTTACATCCAATAAAAGGAAACCAATTAAACGGTATTACAACACTTGACAAAAACAAATATCACCACCCTACCATGACTACTGTCAATCGATGACCCAAAACAGAAACAGAGACTTCTATTTCATAAGACAGATATGGGTTAAAGTCGATATGTAGGATTAGAGAAAAAACACATTAGCATTTTGTTAGAAAAAACTAATTTGGATTGTGTTTTGTTGTGTTAGAAGAATGAGGAATTGACCATACCTACTCTTGTTCACTATTTTTACCACTTTATAAATTTTCTTAAATCTAAGACACTTAAAAAAGTATAAATATTATAATTGAATGCCGAAGACATCAGATGTTCCTCATACTAATTCTTATATATATATATAAATATGTAGCAACTACAAATGTGAAAAACTGAATATCAACCAAAGCACAAGAAGAAAATTTTAATAATCATAGCCATGACTTGAGATAAATATGTAATATTAATTAACAATAATATGTACTAAAAGTGATTAAACTACACTCATTATTACTTCACCTTTCTTATGATCAAGAGGTAGGCCATCTATCGATACAGATTTGTAACCAATACTCTTAAGAACCATCCTACAAAAAGGCTAGCAAGTGCAATGTAATCAGTAAATATTCTGACTATTTTGTGATAATATTGAAGGGAAAAAATCCAGTGATATATCTTCATTCACATAAGTATATTGTTTTATGATATGACACCAAACCTACAATATACAAATATGAAGTCAACAGATATGGTTGTTTACAAACTTACCACATCATCTCCCAACACTGGCTATGAGATAAAGTTGTGAGCTTCATTTACAGGCAGATGTTGAGACGTGTATGTAAAGGAAAGATCTTTGTTTTTTCAGATAAAGATGTGGGCTCTTTCTCCTTTAACCCTTTGGTTGACTCCAAGCTGCATCTATATGAAGTGCGTTTGGCCAATGCATCTTTAAACTTCATAATTTGTATCATTTATTCAAAATCTATCAGTTATCTTAAAATTTAATATTGGAACTAATGAGGAATATATCATCAAATGCAACCAAGTATGAAATAAAATTGACATAATATGCGATTGTAGACTAATCGTGGAATTGGTCCAACCAATTTTTTTACCAAATACAAAACAACATCCCCTATATGACACTTACCAAAATGCTTCAATAAAAAGGAAAACAAAAGGCTCATGAAACCGTGCCTAAAAGTGTAGGATTACACAATAATACTATGAGAAGCAACATGGTGTGTCATGGAAATCTCAAAGTCAGGGAGGGGGTCTTGATTCTCATAATATTAACGCAAGTATGGAGTATGAATAAAATCCAGCACCATACATATACGATCCCTTCAATTTCAATCCAAAAATTATTAAATGTGTAATTCTTTGTGTCGAAACGGGATGTTGTTCGACACAAGGTGTTTCAAAACTTAGTCTCGTGTAAGTGTGTCGAGTTGTGTTGAAGTGTTGAAGTAGTTGTTTCACACGAATTTGATTTAGGTCTAAAATAATTATTTTGAGTTTTTATAGTTTTGGACTTTGGCTTAGGGAGCAAGCAAGCTCAGTTATAAATAGAGGGATTAACCCCTATTTTTGTAATCAATTAATTCACAGTATTTTTCAGTTGCAAGTGAATCAAAAATTTTCCACAGTTTATGGACAGAGAGAAACTCTGTAGAAACTCTAACTCTTTTCTTCTTTAAATTTCTTTTTTTTTTCTTTTCATCGTTATTGTGTGAGTGATAACAATCTTGTTCATCAATATTGATAGAAATTCATCATAGGTTTTGGTGGATTTCCAACATCTGGTATCAAGAGCTCTGATTGATCGATTCAAGGGAAGAAGAAAAATCACGATGGCGGTGAATTATGGGAATGAGAATTATCCAGTAAGTCTTCCAATTCTAAAAGTAGATAGCTATGAGAATTGGTGCAAACATATGAAAGTTATATTCAGGTGTCAGGGTCTTTGGAATCTTGTAAAGGATGGATTAGAAGCGTTTAGAGAAGACACTTCAGAAGAAGAAAAGAAAGAACACATAGAATCAGAGAAGAAGAGTTATAAAGCACTCTTTATAATTCATCAATATGTGAGTCCTGAAATTTTTAAAAAGGTGGGTGATTCAGAATCTACAAAAGAAGCTTGAGAGATCTTTGAGAAGTCTCTTGGAGGTGCATAAAAGGTGAAAGAGGTGAGGTTACAAACTCACAAAAGAACGTATGAATTGATTCAAATGAAAGATAGCGAGAACATATCTGATTTCTTCACCAGGGTTATGAAACTAGTGAATCAAATCAAGGTATGTAGAGAAGTGTTAACAACAAGAGTTGTTGTTTCAAAGATCTTGAGGTATTTGGCTCCTAAGTTCGACCATGTGGTGGTAGCCATAGAAAATCAAAGGATTTGTCGAAGTTAACAAAAGAATATCTTTAAGGGACACTTGAATCTCACGAAGAACGAATAGTTAAAAGAGCTGCAGGCAAGTCAAAGAGTGATGTGGATTTGAAGGCACAATCAACAAAAGAAAGTAAAGGCAAAGGAAAATGGTTCGATAAAGATGTAGGTGACTACAACAATTCGACTGGCAGAGGAAACCAGCAGAAAAGAATCATGTCAAATCAAAGAAGATCCTATTACCAAGGCAACCAAAGAGGTGGTGTTGGAGGTAGGGGAAAAGTCGGTGGTAGAAAGCCTGACAAGAGTCACTTTTAGTGTTACAATTATCAGAAGTATGTTCACTATTTTAGTGATTATCTAGAAAAGAGAAAGAATCAAGAAAGTGATGCAAAATTCAGAAAGTATGAAGAAGAATAGATGATGATGATGATGGTTACAACAAAAGATGAAGAAAGATTCAAGGACCAAATGTAATTGGATTCAGGATGCTCATCACATATGTCTGGAAGAAAAGATTAGTTTATTAACCTAAAACCCTTAATGAAGAACAAGGTGAAATTTTCAAATTACAATACTCTAGCAGTTAAAGGTATTGATGATGTTTTGATTACGAGGAAGGATGGAAAAAGGTCAATAATTTCCAATGTGTTGTACATACCAGGCATGAAGAGCAACTTGCTCAGCATAGGGCAGTTGGTCGAAAAGAATTATCAAGTGTTTGTCGAAGACAAGATAATGAGAATCGTTGATGCAAGAGGAAGATTAATATTGAAGGCTCCAATGTATCATAATAGAACCTTTAAGATTGAACTTGATGTGATGGAATATAAATGCCTTGCAACTGCAGCTAGCAGAGATGAGTGGATATGGCATTATCGACTTGGACATCTCAACTTCAAAGGCATCAGAGATTTGAAGAGAAGAAATATTATTTTAGGATTACCATAAATCGATATTCCAAATGAGGAGTGTGAGTTTTGTACCCCAAAAGTTTCTCTCTCATTTTATCAAGATTTCTCATCACAAGACTCTTTGAACTCAAGACCAGATTAGGGTTTTGCACTACTCAAGACATCTTCTTGCACTGTTAACCTAAATTAGGGTTTGAGTTTGAACAGGGATTTTTTGACTTCCAATGCTCAAAGTGACTTTCATACTTCATGTTGGACTTATAAGATTGCCTCTACCAAGTTTCAAGCTTTGAATCAAATTTTTGCCCAGTCAATTGGACAGTTGACCTAGAAATCAACTATATTGGGGAAAAAGTCAACTGTGGCCAATTTACAGTCAAAACTCATAATTTTTTATCCACATCAACATTATAGACTCATATGGACCATTTGATCAAGTTTGGACCACAACTCCTCAAGAAATTTGATCAGATCACCAAAAGGGCAAAATGGTCATTTTTAGGGTTTTGACTGCACAAGGGCAATTTCTGATTTTTCACCTAGCCAATGGCAAATTGGACTCAAACATGTATTCAAGGACTCAATGGAATCATCTTGACCTATTCACAAGGTTCAAAAGATCTCAATTGCATTGGATTGACAGATGAATTTTTCAGTCAACTGGTCAAAATTTGACTGTATACTGAAAAGTCAAACTTTGACTTTTTGGTCAAAATCAAGTGCCAAGGGTCATTTTTCATCAAGATGTGTCAAAACATGAAACTTGTTCATCAAGAAACCCAATTTTGCAAATTAGGGTTTAAGATTGAAAATTTTCATAACTTAGAATTTTTCTAAGTTATGAAATTTTCTTATTTTTTCCCAACTTTGCCCAACATTTTCACCATGATGCAATTGGTTTCAAACAAAACTTCCAACAGGAAAGTTGTAGTCCTCCACAAAATCTACAACTTTGATTCACAAAGTTTTCTAAAAAGAAGCTTGGATATCAAGTTATGATTTTTAGAACAAGGGTCCATGAAACTTTTAACTTAGTGAAATTTTGCCCTAGTTTTGGCAGGATTTTGACCTATCTTCATGACAATTTTTCACCTAGTTCCACTTGGAATATCAAAATGCATTTCAAATATGTAATGTAGATCATGTTACAAGCTTTCTAAAAAGTCCAAGAACTCTCCAAAATAATTCGTGGTTAGGGAGAATCGAAGGCTTGAAGTTGGGAAAAACTCACTTTTGATCCATGGCATTTTCTTAGTGATACAAGTTGCAAACTCTAATCAGCCTTGTTGGTACTAGATTACAGGTCCCAAAACCCTTCCATACTCAATAATTAAATGAAAATTTATTGGTTTGAGGCTTTGTTCTGTTCATTAGAAGATTATACAATAGATTAATCCAAAAATAGTAAAAGGTAACATTGCCATTTTTGTCCAAATCTTGCTTTATGTCAAATAGAATCCTTGAGCCTTGAACAAGATCTTATGCAGCAAATCAAATCCAAAAACTTGGGGCCAAGCTTTCACAATGTATGCAAGGTTAGAACTAGCATGTACAGGCTTGTTCTTTGTCACTTCTCATTTTTGCTTCATAATCAAGAAACTTGTCAAATACAACACAACTTGAACATCTGAAAGAACGAACTTTTGCAAGCATTTGAGACAAGTTTCAAACATCCCCTTGAGCCAGAAACACGAGCCTTTGAGTCCTTAAGCCTTCCAAAACACAAAATCATCTTCCATTGGCAAAACAGGGCACTCCCTGCAGTTTGACTTCCATAGCAAAAAACCCTCGTGCGCTTTGCCTCAAACTGGTTCAAACACATTCCACATTACCTATCCAAGCTATCCCAACCCTTAAACACTGACTGTAACTCCATTTGCAAGGTTTACCATTTTTTATTTCAGCTTGTGCAGGTTGAGTTCTACAGGCTTGTTCAAGCACATTCAAGGCAAACTAGGCATTGGGGAAGGTCAGAGGAAGTTCAAGCAAGCTCCTAAACACCTCAGGCCTCACTGAAAAGCTCCACATTGCCATACACGAAGTCAACTGAAACAGGTTTTTATCAACTTCCTATCTCTCTATTTAGGAATCATTAGGCTTAGGTTTGTGAATAAAAAATGTAGTATTCATAGCCATGAAGTTGTACATATGCTCAGTTTTCATTTAAGTTAAGCGTGTTAAGAGAATTTGATCCATGAACTTCCTGAAAAAATTAGGTTAGGATTTAGGTCCAGAGAAATTCTCTCTGGTCTTTGAGAGTTAGAATGAGTTCTTTACATGGTTGGATTCGTCTTAAAAAATGCTACAACTTTGATGTTTTGAGTTTTTGCATTAGAGCACGTATGTAGGTTTTCCATGTTTGAAGTCAGGCGTACGTTTTTGTTTTTTGAAAAAGGTTGAAGATGAAGTTCATGGGTTGGGCTTGGTTCTGGCTCACTATTGACACCCCCTGCTTTGCTAATTACACCCCCTGTCCCATTTCTTTACATTTCTTGTATTTTCCTATTTATTTTTCATTTCTGATTTTATTTTACATTTTCTAAACATAAAAAATGCCAAAAATATTTTTATAATTTTTCACATTTTATTTTAGTATTTTTATTTTATTTTTCTAACATGAAAATAATTATTAATTAATACATACATTTATTTTATTTAATGAAAACTTGAAAATAAAACATAAAAATATTGTACCTTTATTTTTCATCATTTATACTTAAATAATTTTTTTTCTAAATATATTTTATTTTTGTATATACATTATTTTATTTTATTGTACATAAAAAATATATGATATATATTTACTTTCTTAAAAGAAAATTAGGGCTTTTGCCCTTAATAAAAAAATAACCTTTTTATTTCTTTTTTTTTTACATTAAATATTATATTTTTTACATACATAAAAATAAACAAAACATTTTTTGCATATTCATAATATTTTGCATATTTGTTTAATTTATTTATTTAAATATTGTTCATTTATTATTTGTACCAATTATTCAATTTGGATGTAATAGTAAATATTAGGGTTTTATTTTCTTGCAAATATCCCCCATTTAAAATTGTATCCCCCCTTCCCATATCAAATGTTGTAATAGTGTAGATTTATTTCGCGCACTTTATGCTTACAAATATGTCATGATTAGAGACTAGGGTTTGTATGCAAAAATTCAAAATCAAACAAATAGCATGACTAATGTAAAGACAAAAAGCATGAAAATTGACAACACAATGCACATTTGCACCCCTAGGGTTTCATCCACTTGTTGCCTTTAAAATTGGCCATGTTATGCATGTTGAGTATCTTGGCAAAACAAAAACAAAACAAAAGATCATAGTCCCTCGATGACGCTATCTTGGTTGTCTATACAAAATGATATAGTCCCTCAAAAATTTGCTAAAGATACTTAGCACAATTGCTATCATGGTCAATACGATGACCCGCGCTTGTCCCGTTTAACATCCTAATACAAGGTTGTTTACCAAATGCAATGGTAAAACAACACTGTCAAAAGGGTTAAAAATGTGTAGGAAAGATCTTTGAGTAAAATAAGGTAGACAAGCTTTTAGTTACTTGATCAAAACTTGTAAAACATTCTTGCTATTTTCAAACACACTTCATAACACAATTCCAAAACATTTCCCAAAAAAACAAACATTTAAACATTGAAAAATCTTTTCAAAAGACAATACACCTTTGTATATGTTGTACCCCAAAATTTGCCCTCCCATTTCCTCAACATTTTCTCATCACAAGACCCTTGAAGCTCAAAGATCCAGTTAGGGTTTCCCCTATTCAAGACTTCTCCTTGCATTGTTGACCCAAATTAGGGTTTATGTTTGCACAAAGATGTTTTGACCTAAAAAGCCTAAGATGACTTTCATGCTTCATGTTGGACTCCCAAGTTTATCCATGCAAAGTTTCAAGTCTTGATTCCAAATTTTGCCCAGTCAATTGGACAGTTGACCTAGAAATCAACTGTATTGGGGAAAAAGTCAACTGTGGCCAATTGACAGTCAAATCTCATGAAAATTGACCCACATCAACATTATGAACTCATATGAACCATTTGATCAAGTTTGGATCACAACTCCACAAGAAATTTGATCAGATCACCAAAAGGGCAAAATGGTCATTTTTAGGGTTTTGACTGCACCAAGGCAATTTTTGACTGTTTGACCTAGCCAATGGAAAACCAAGCTCACATATGGACTCAAGGGCCCCATGGAAT
Organism: Vicia faba; assembly: GCA_948472305.1. Taxonomy (NCBI): domain Eukaryota; kingdom Viridiplantae; phylum Streptophyta; class Magnoliopsida; order Fabales; family Fabaceae; genus Vicia; species Vicia faba. The sequence goes on along the minus strand of CATIWC010002929.1, from coordinate 2,409 downwards.
TATCTTGACATGCTCAACAAGTTCAAAAGATCCCAAGTACGCAAGATTGACAGTTGAATTTCCTAGTAAATTGATCAATTTTGACTGTAACTTTGACTTTTTGGTCAAAATCAAGGGTCAAGATTCATTTTTCATCAAAACATGCCAAATCATGAAACTTGTTCACCAAGAAATCAAAAAATGCAAATTAGGGTTTGAAATGGAAATTTTTCATAACTTAGAATTTTTCTAAGTTATGGAAAACCCTAATTTTTTCCCAACTTTGCCCCACTTTCTCATCAAGATTCATTTGGATTCAAACAAAAGTCCAAACATGAAATTTGTAGCTTGTTGCATAATCTACAACTTTGATTCACAAAGTTTTCCCAAATGAGGCTTTTTACTCAAGTTACAATTTTTGGAATAAGGGTACTAAACCATTCTTAACTTAGTAAAATTTTAACCTATTTTGGCAAGGTTTTCTACCTAACTTCAATGCCATTTTCCATACACTTCCACTTGGAATTTCACTTTGCATTTCAAAGATGGATTGTAGTACATATTCCAAGCTTTCTAAAATGTCCAAGAACTTCTCAAACAACCTCATGGTTAGGGAGAATCGAATTTTGCAATATGGCAAAAACTCACTTTTGATTAGGCCAAGTTACATGTTCATAGCACTATGCATTTCAATCTCAGCTTGCACAACTTGATTACAGGCCTTTTATCTCAATTACACTCATAAATTTAATGCATATTCATTGTGCCAAGACCATGTTCTTTGTGTTCTAGCATTGCGTAGTGGATTAATCCCAAAATAGATAAAGTACTTTATCCATTTTTGCAAAAGCAAGCTTTATGTCAAATTGAAAATCCAAGCAAGTACAGGTACAATCTAATTGGCACAAGATTATGAGCATAACACACTGATCAAGGAGGAGTTTTGCAGCATGATTAGGGGCCCTCTACATACCTAGAACACAACTTGGCTTTTCTTGCTTAAGTGTTAAGAAACATCCCATATCACAACAGAACTTTCAGCTCAGCATCAGTAACCTTAAGCAAATATTGTAGACACGTTCCAAACATCCTAACCAAGCTGAAGCACGACCCTAAGACCATCAACACCTCCCCATTGCCAGAATCACTCTCAAACTGCAAAAACAGAGCTACCTCTGCAGATTGAGTTCCAACTCTCAATCCTTTCAAGCATCCTTGCCCAAACCACTTCAGACATCTTCCCTACCATCAATCCAAACTATCCAAAGCATTAGAAGCAACCTGTAACTCCTCTAATCCTTTTGGCCATTTCCACTTTTCTGATTTGCAGGTGAAGTGCTCCAGCACGATTCAGAAGGTTTCAAGACAAAGTAAAGCTTGGAATAGCATCCCTGGACATCAAGGAAGCTATACCAATCATCACCTTGCACTGAAATCTCCTCCATTGCCAAATAGAACTTCAACTGAACAGGTAAGTTCATGGATTCGTATCTCTCTTATTAGGCATTGTTAGCTTTAGGTTTGTGAAGAGAATATGTCACATTCATAGCCCTGAACATGCCCATGTAATTAGATTTCATTTATGTTATGTGTGCTGTAAGAATTTTGAGTCTGAACATGGCAGAAAACTTAGGTCAGGATTTGGGAATGTCAAAATTCTCTCTCATTTCTGAGAGTTAGGATGAGTTTTTTATATATTTAGAATCGTGATTCAATGCTTAACATTTTCTTATGTTGGAAGTTTGTGCAAAAGATCAAGGAATCAGGATGTTTGAACTTGGTCACAGGCGCGCGTTTTTGTGAACATTTTTGGCTGGAGGTTGAAGAAGGGTTATCTGGGCTGGGCTTGCTTCTGAGTTACTTTTCACACCGCATTTCTAATTTCACACCCCTGAGCCCAATTTGTGTATTTTATTGATTTCTTGATTTTTCTTTTTCATTTTGGTTTATTTATTTTTCCTAATGATATTAAAAACATAAAAAAAAACATTTTTACACCATTTTTCTATTTTTTAGGCATTTATTTGTTTATATGGACATTTATATATATATATATATATATATATATATATATATATATATATATATATATATATATATATATATATATATATATATATATATATATATATATATATATATATATTATATATATATATATATATATATATATATATATATATATATATATATATATATATATATATATATATATATATATATATATATATATATATATATATATACTATTATTTAGAAAACTAAGAAATAGTGCAAATATACTTTATTTCTGATTTTTGTTTCATTTTTCTTTTGAAAAATATTTTATACAAAATATACTTTTTTTATATAAATATTAAATATTATTATTTTTATATATATAGTACTTATTTAATATATATATATATATATATATATATATATATATAT
>CATIWC010002928.1:0-48658 GCA_948472305.1 Vicia faba | reverse complement strand
GTTACTTCATCACTAAGAAACTAAGTTAAAAGATTATTACTTAATGACACATATTCCATATACATTTGAAATAATTCAAATTATCTAATGAGTCTCAATAGTATATTTATCCACCATATTCATATTGTATTATGGTATAATAGATGTAAACAGTTTCAGTATTTTCCTTCTTCTCCATCACCAAACCTTAGGTTACTTCATCACTAAGAAACTAAGTTAAAAGACTATTACTTAATGACACATATTCCATATACATTTGAAATAATTCAAATTATCTAATGAGTCTCGATAGTATATTTATTCATCATATTCATATTGTATTATGGTATAACAGATGTAAACAGTTTCAGTATTTTCTAATTCTACATCACCAAATCTTAGGTTACTTCATCACTAAGAAACTAAGTTAAAAGACTATTACTTAATGTCTCATATTCCATATACATTTGAAATAATTCAAATTATCTAATGAGTCTCGATAGTATATTTACCCACCATATTCATATTGTATTATGGTATAATAGATGTAAGCAGTTTCAGTATTTTCTAATTCTCCATCACCAAATCTTAGGTTACTTCATCAATAAGAAACTAAGTTTAAAGACTATTACTAAATGACACATATTCCATATACATTTGAAATAATTCAAATTATCTAATGATTCTTGATAGTATATTTATCCATCATATTCATATTGTATTATGGTATAATAGATGTAAACAGTTTCAGTATTTTCTACTTCTCCATCACCAAATCTTAGGTTACTTCATCACTAAGAAACTAAGTTAAAAAACTATTACTTAATGACACATATTCCATATACATTTGAAATAATTAAAATTATCTAATGAGTATCGATAGTATATTTATCCACCATATTCATATTGTATTATGGTATAATAGATGTAAACAGTTTCAGTATTTTCTAATTCTCCACCACCAAACCTTAGGTTACTTCATCACTAAGAAACTAAGTTAAAAAACTATTACTTAATGACACATATTCCATATACATTTGAAATAATTCAAATTATCTAATGAGTCTCGATAGTATATCTATCCACCATATTCATATTGTATTATGGTATAATAGATGTAAACAATTTCAGTATTTTCTAATTCTCCATCACCAAATCTTAAGATACTTCATCACTAAGAAACTAAGTTAAAAGACTATTACTTAATGTCTCATATTCCATATACATTTGAAATAATTCAAATTATCTAATGAGTCTCGATAGTATATTTACCCCCCCATGTTCATATTGTATTATGGTATAATAGATGTAAGCAGTTTCAGTATTTTCTAATTCTCCATCACCAAATCTTAGGTTACTTCATCACTAAGAAACTAAGTTAAAAGACTATTACTTAATGACACATATTCCATATACATTTTAAATAATTCAAATTATCTAATGAGTCTCGATAGTATATTTATTCACCATATTCATATTGTATTATGGTATAATAGATGTAAATAATTTCAGTATTTTCTAATTCTCCATCACCAAATCTTAAGATACTCCATCACTAAGAAACTAAGTTAAAAGACTATTACTTAATGTCTCATATTCCATATACATTTGAAATAATTCAAATTATCTAATGAGTCTCGATAGTATATTTACCCACCATATTCATATTGTATTATGGTATAATAGATGTAAGCAGTTTCAGTATTTTCTAATTCTCCATCACCAAATCTTAGGTTACTTCATCACTAAGAAACTAAGTTAAAAGACTATTAATTAATGACATGTATTCCATATACATTTGAAATAATTCAAATTATCTAATGAGTCTCGATAGTATATTTATTCACCATATTCATATTGTATTATGGTATAATACATGTAAACAGTTTCAGTATTTTCTAATTCTCCATCATCAAATCTTAGGTTACTTCATCACTAAGAAACTAATTTAAAATACTATTACTTAATGACACATATTCCATATACATTTGAAATAATTCAAATTATCTAATGAGTCTTGATAGTATATTTATCCACCATATTCATATTGTATTATGGTATAATAGATGTAAACAGTTTCAGTATTTTCTAATTCTCCATCGCCAAACCTTAGGTTACTTCATCACTAAGAAACTAAGTTAAAAAACTATTACTTAATGACACATATTCCATATACATTTGAAATAATTCAAATTATCTAATGAGTCTCAATAGTATATTTATCCACCATATTCATATTGTATTATGGTATAATAGATGTAAACAGTTTCAGTATTTTCCTTCTTCTCCATCACCAAACCTTAGGTTACTTCATCACTAAGAAACTAATTTAAAAGACTATTACTTAATGACACATATTCCATATACATTTGAAATAATTCAAATTATCTAATGAGTCTCGATAGTATATTTATTCACCATATTCATATTGTATTATGGTATAACAGATGTAAACAGTTTCAGTATTTTCTAATTCTACATCACCAAATCTTAGGTTACTTCATCACTAAGAAACTAAGTTAAAAGACTATTACTTAATGTCTCATATTCCATATAAATTTGAAATAATTCAAATTATCTAATGAGTCTCGATAGTATATTTACCCACCATATTCATATTGTATTATGGTATAATAGATGTAAGCAGTTTCAATATTTTCTAATTCTCCATCACCAAATCTTAGGTTACTTCATCAATAAGAAACTAAGTTTAAAGACTATTACTTAATGACACATATTCCATATACATTTGAAATAATTCAAATTATTTAATGATTCTCGATAGTATATTTATCCACCATATTCATATTGTATTATGGTATAATAGATGTAAACAGTTTCAGTATTTTCTACTTCTCCATCACCAAATCTTAGGTTACTTCATCACTAAGAAACTAAGTTAAAAAACTATTACTTTATGACACATATTCCATATACATTTGAAATAATTAAAATTATCTAATGAGTCTCGATAGTATATTTATCCACCATATTCATATTGTATTATGGTATAATAGATGTAAACAGTTTCGGTATTTTCTAATTCTCCACCACCAAACCTTAGGTTACTTCATCACTAAGAAACTAAGTTAAAAAACTATTACTTAATGACACATATTCCATATACATTTGAAATAATTCAAATTATCTAATGAGTCTCGATAGTATATTTATTCACCATATTCATATTGTATTATGGTATAACAGATGTAAACAGTTTCAGTATTTTCTTTTTCTACATCACCAAATCTTAGGTTACTTCATCACTAAGAAACTAAGTTAAAAGACTATTACTTAATGTCTCATATTCCATATAAATTTGAAATAATTCAAATTATCTAATGAGTCTCGATAGTATATTTACCCACCATATTCATATTGTATTATGGTATAATAGATGTAAGCAGTTTCAGTATTTTCTAATTCTCCATCACCAAATCTTAGGTTACTTCATCAATAAGAAACTAAGTTAAAAGACTATTAATTAATGACATGTATTCCATATACATTTGAAATAATTCAAATTATTTAATGATTCTCGATAGTATATTTATCCACCATATTCATATTGTATTATGGTATAATATATGTAAACAGTTTCAGTATTTTCTACTTCTCCATCACCAAATCTTAGATTACTTCATCACTAAGAAACTAAGTTAAAAAACTATTACTTAATGACACATATTCCATATACATTTGAAATAATTAAAATTATCTAATGAGTCTCGATAGTATATTTATCCACCATATTCATATTATATTATGGTATAATAGATGTAAACAGTTTCGGTATTTTCTAATTCTCCACCACCAAACCTTAGGTTACTTCATCACTAAGAAACTAAGTTAAAAAACTATTACTTAATGACACATATTCCATATACATTTGAAATAATTCAAATTATCTAATGAGTCTCGATAGTATATCTATCCACCATATTCATATTGTATTATGGTATAATAGATGTAAACAATTTCAGTATTTTCTAATTCTCCATAACCAAATCTTAAGATACTTCATCACTAAGAAACTAAGTTAAAAGACTATTACTTAATGTCTCATATTCCATATACATTTGAAATAATTCAAATTATCTAATGAGTCTCGATAGTATATTTACCCCCCCATGTTCATATTGTATTATGGTATAATAGATGTAAGCAGTTTCAGTATTTTCTAATTCTCCATCACTAAATCTTAGGTTACTTCATCACTAAGAAACTAAGTTAAAAGATTATTACTTAATGACACATATTCCATATACATTTGAAATAATTCAAATTATCTAATGAGTCTCAATAGTATATTTATCCACCATATTCATATTGTATTATGGTATAATAGATGTAAACAGTTTCAGTATTTTCCTTCTTCTCCATCACCAAACCTTAGGTTACTTCATCACTAAGAAACTAATTTAAAAGACTATTACTTAATGACACATATTCCATATACATTTGAAATAATTCAAATTATCTAATGAGTCTCGATAGTATATTTATTCACCATATTCATATTGTATTATGGTATAACAGATGTAAACAGTTTCAGTATTTTCTTTTTCTACATCACCAAATCTTAGGTTACTTCATCACTAAGAAACTAAGTTAAAAGACTATTACTTAATGTCTCATATTCCATATACATTTGAAATAATTCAAATTATCTAATGAGTCTCGATAGTATATTTACCCACCATATTCATATTGTATTATGGTATAATAGATGTAAGCAGTTTCAGTATTTTCTAATTCTCCATCACCAAATCTTAGGTTACTTCATCAATAAGAAACTAAGTTTAAAGACTATTACTTAATGACACATATTCCATATACATTTGAAATAATTCAAATTATCTAATGATTCTCGATAGTATATTTATCCACCATATTCATATTGTATTATGGTATAATAGATGTAAACAGTTTCAGTATTTTCTACTTCTCCATCACCAAATCTTAGGTTATATCATCACTAAGAAACTAAGTTAAAAAACTATTACTTAATGACACATATTCCATATAAATTTGAAATAATTCAAATTATCTAATGAGTCTCGATAGTATATTTATTCACCATATTCATATTGTATTATGGTATAATAGATGTAAACAATTTAAATATTTTCTAATTCTCCACCACCAAACCTTAGGTTACTTCATCACTAAGAAACTAAGTTAAAAAACTATTACTTAATGACACATATTCCATATACATTTGAAATAATTCAAATTACCTAATGAGTCTCGATAGTATATCTATCCACCATATTCATATTGTATTATGGTATAATAGATGTAAACAATTTCAGTATTTTCTAATTCTCCATCACCAAATCTTAAGATACTTCATCACTAAGAAACTAAGTTAAAAGACTATTACTTAATGTCTCATATTCCATATACATTTGAAATAATTCAAGTTATCTAATGAGTCTCGATAGTATATTTACCCCCCATGTTCATATTGTATTATGGTATAATAGATGTAAGCAGTTTCAGTATTTTCTAATTCTCCATCACCAAATCTTAGGTTACTTCATCACTAAGAAACTAAGTTAAAAGACTATTACTTAATGACACATATTCCCTATACATTTGAAATAATTCAAATTATCTAATGAGTCTCGATAGTATATTTATTCACCATATTCATATTGTATTATGGTATAATAGATGTAAACAATTTCAGTATTTTCTAATTCTCCATCACCAAATCTTAAGATACTTCATCACTAAGAAACTAAGTTAAAAGACTATTACTTAATGTCTCATATTCCATATACATTTGAAATAATTCAAATTATCTAATGAGTCTAGATAGTATATTTACCCACCATGTTCATATTGTATTATGGTATAATAGATGTAAGCAGTTTCAGTATTTTCTAATTCTCCATCACCAAATCTTAGGTTACTTCATCACTAAGAAACTAAGTTAAAAGACTATTACTTAATGACACATATTCCATATACATTTGAAATAATTAAAATTATCTAATGAGTCTCGATAGTATATTTATCCACCATATTCATATTGTATTATGGTATAATAGATGTAAACAGTTTCAGTATTTTCTAATTCTCCATCGCCAAACCTTAGGTTACTTCATCACTAAGAAACTAAGTTAAAAAACTATTACTTAATGACACATATTCCATATACATTTGAAATAATTCAAATTATCTAATGAGTCTCAATAGTATATTATCCACCATATTCATATTGTATTATGGTATAATAGATGTAAACAGTTTCAGTATTTTCCTTCTTCTCCATCACCAAACCTTAGGTTACTTCATCACTAAGAAACTAATTTAAAAGACTATTACTTAATGACACATATTCCATATACATTTGAAATAATTCAAATTATCTAATGAGTCTCGATAGTATATTTATTCACCATATTCATATTGTATTATGGTATAACAGATGTAAACAGTTTCAGTATTTTCTAATTCTACATCACCAAATCTTAGGTTACTTCATCACTAAGAAACTAAGTTAAAAGACTATTACTTAATGTCTCATATTCCATATACATTTGAAATAATTCAAATTATCTAATGAGTCTCGATAGTATATTTACCCACCATATTCATATTGTATTATGGTATAATAGATGTAAGCAGTTTCAGTATTTTCTAATTCTCCATCACCAAATCTTAGGTTACTTCATCAATAAGAAACTAAGTTTAAAGACTATTACTTAATGACACATATTCCATATACATTTGAAATAATTCAAATTATCTAATGATTCTCGATAGTATATTTATCCACCATATTCATATTGTATTATGGTATAATAGATGTAAACTGTTTCAGTATTCTCCTTCTTCTCCATCACCAAACCTTAGGTTACTTCATCACTAAGAAACTAATTTAAAAGTCTATTACTTAATGACACATATTCCATATACATTTGAAATAATTCAAATTATCTAATGAGTCTCGATAGTATATTTATTCACCATATTCATATTGTATTATGGTATAATAGATGTAAACAATTTAAATATTTTCTAATTCTCCACCACCAAACCTTAGGTTACTTCATCACTAAGAAACTAAGTTAAAAAACTATTACTTAATGACACATATTCCATATACATTTGAAATAATTCAAATTACCTAATGAGTCTCGATAGTATATCTATCCACCATATTCATATTGTATTATGGTATAATAGATGTAAACAATTTCAGTATTTTCTAATTCTCCATCACCAAATCTTAAGATACTTCATCACTAAGAAACTAAGTTAAAAGACTATTACTTAATGTCTCATATTCCATATACATTTGAAATAATTCAAGTTATCTAATGAGTCTCGATAGTATATTTACCCCCCATGTTCATATTGTATTATGGTATAATAGATGTAAGCAGTTTCAGTATTTTCTAATTCTCCATCACCAAATCTTAGGTTACTTCATCACTAAGAAACTAAGTTAAAAGACTATTACTTAATGACACATATTCCATATACATTTGAAATAATTCAAATTATCCAATGAGTCTCGATAGTATATTTATCCACCATATTCATATTGTATTATGGTATAATAAATGTAAACAGTTTCAGTATTTTCTAATTCTCCATCACCAAATCTTAAGATACTTCATTACTAAGAAACTAAGTTAAAAGACTATTACTTAATGTCTCATATTCCATATACATTTGATATAATTCAAATTATCTAATGAGACTCGATAGTATATTTACCCACCATATTCATATTGTATTATGGTATAATAGATGTAAGCAGTTTCAGTATTTTCTAATTCTCCATCACCAAATCTTAGGTTACTTCGTCACTAAGAAACTAAGTTAAAAAACTATTAATTAATGACACATATTACATATACATTTGAAATAATTCCAATTATCTAATGAGTCTCAATAGTATATTTAACCACCAAATTCATATTGTATTATGGTGTAATAGATGTAAACAGTTTCAGTATTTTCCTTCTTCTCCATCACCAAACCTTAGGTTACTTCATCACTAAGAAACTAATTTAAAAGACTATTACTTAATGACACATATTCCATATACATTTTAAATAATTCAAATTATCTAATGAGTCTCGATAGTATATTTATTCACCATATTCATATTGTATTATGGTATAATAGATGTAAACAGTTTCAGTATTTTCTAATTCTACATCACCAAATCTTAGGTTACTTCATCACTAAGAAACTAAGTTAAAAGACTATTACTTAATGACACATATTCCATATACATTTGAAATAATTCAAATTATCTAATGAGTCTCGATAGTATATCTATCCATCATATTCATATTGTATTATGGTATAATAGATGTAAACAGTTTCAGTATTTTGTAATTCTCCATCACCAGATCTTAGGTTACTTCATCACTAAGAAACTAAGTTAAAAGGCTATTACTTAATGTCACATATTCCATATACATTTGAAATAATTCAAATTATCTAATGAGTCTCAATAGTATATTTATCCACCATATTCATATTGTATTATGGTATAATAGATGTAAACAGTTTCAGTATTTTCCTTCTTCTCCATCACCAAACCTTAGGTTACTTCATCACTATGAAACTAATTTAAAAGACTATTACTTAATGACACATATTCCATATACATTTGAAATAATTCAAATTATCTAATGAGTCTTGATAGTATATCTATCCACCATATTCATATTGTATTATGGTATAATAGATGTAAACAATTTCAGTATTTTCTAATTCTCCATCAGCAAATCTTAAGATACTTCATCACTAAGAAACTAAGTTAAAAGACTATTACTTAATGTCTCATATTCCATATACATTTGAAATAATTCAATTTATCTAATGAGTCTCGATAGTATATTTACCCCCCATGTTCATATTGTATTATGGTATAATAGATGTAAGCAGTTTCAGTATTTTCTAATTCTCCATCACCAAATCTTAGGTTACTTCATCACTAAGAAACTAAGTTAAAAGACTATTACTTAATGACACATATTCCATATACATTTGAAATAATTCAAATTATCTAATGAGTCTCGATAGTATATTTATTCACCATATTCATATTGTATTATGGTATAATACATGTAAACAATTTCGGTATTTTCTAATTCTCCATCACCAAATCTTAAGATACTTAATCACTAAGAAACTAAGTTAAAAGACTATTACTTAATGTCTCATATTCCATATACATTTGAAATAATTCAAATTATCTAATGAGTCTCGATAGTATATTTACCCACCATGTTCATATTGTATTATGGTATAATAGATGTAAGCAGTTTCAGTATTTTCTAATTCTCCATCACCAAATCTTAGGTTACTTCATCACTAAGAAACTAAGTTAAAAGACTATTACTTAATGACACATATTCCATATACATTTGAAATAATTCAAATCTTCTAATGAGTCTCGATAGTATATTTATTCACCATATTCATATTGTATTATGGTATAATACATGTAAACAGTTTCAGTATTTTCTAATTCTCCATCACCAAATCTTAGGTTACTTCATCACTAAGAAACTAAGTTAAAAAACTATTACTTAATGACACATATTCCATATACATTTGAAATAATTCAAATTATCTAATGAGTCTCAATAGTATATTTATCCACCATATTCATATTGTATTATGGTATAATAGATGTAAACAGTTTCAGTATTTTCCTTCTTCTCCATCACCAAACCTTAGGTTATTTCATCACTAAGAAACTAATTTAAAAGACTATTACTTAATGACACATATTCAATATACATTTGAAATAATTCAAATTATCTAATGAGTCTCGATAGTATATTTATTCACCATATTCATATTGTATTATGGTATAATAGATGTAAACAATTTCAGTATTTTCTAATTCTACATCACCAAATCTTAGGTTACTTCATCACTAAGAAACTAAGTGAAAAGACTATTACTTAAAGACACATATTCCATATACATTTGAAATAATTCAAATTATCTAACGAGTCTCGATAGTATATCTATCCACCATATTCATATTGTATTATGGTATAATAGATGTAAACAATTTCGGTATTTTCTAATTCTCCATCACCAAATCTTAAGATACTTCATCACTAAGAAACTAAGTTAAAAGACTATTACTTAATGTCTCATATTCCATATACATTTGAAATAATTCAAATTATCTAATGAGTCTCGATAGTATATTTACCCACCATATTCATATTGTATTTTGGTATAATAGATGTAAGCAGTTTCAGTATTTTCTAATTCTCCATCAACAAATCTTAGGTTACTTCATCACTAAGAAACTAAGTTAAAAGACTATTACTTAATGACACATATTCCATATACATTTGAAATAATTCAAATTATCTAATGAGTCTCGATAGTATATTTATTAACCATATTCATATTGTATTATGGTATAATACATGTAAACAGTTTCAGTATTTTCTAATTCTCCATCACCAAATCTTAGGTTACTTCATCACTAAGAAACTAAGTTAAAAGACTATTACTTAATGACACATATTCCATATACATTTGAAATAATTCAAATTATCTAATGAGTCTCAATAGTATATTTATCCACCATATTCATATTGTATTATAGTATAATAGATGTAAACAGTTTCAGTATTCTCCTTCTTCTCCATCACGAAACCTTTGGTTACTTCATCACTAAGAAACTAATTTAAAAGACTATTACTTAATGACACATATTCCATATACATTTGAAATAATTCAAATTATCTAATGAGTCTCGATAGTATATTTATTCACCATATTCATATTGTATTATGGTATAATAGATGTAAACAATTTCAATATTTTCTAATTCTCCACCACCAAACCTTAGGTTACTTCATCACTAAGAAACTATGTTAAAAAACTATTACTTAATGACACATATTCCATATACATTTGAAATAATTCAAATTACCTAATGAGTCTCGATAGTATATCTATCCACCATATTCATATTGTATTATGGTATAATAGATGTAAACAATTTCAATATTTTCTAATTCTCCATCACCAAATCTTAAGATACTTCATCACTAAGAAACTAAGTTAAAAGACTATTACTTAATGTCTCATATTCCATATACATTTGAAATAATTCAAATTATCTAATGAGTCTCGATAGTATATTTACCCCCCATGTTCATATTGTATTATGGTATAATAGATGTAAGCAGTTTCAGTATTTTCTAATTCTCCATCACCAAATCTTAGGTTACTTCATCACTAAGAAACTAAGTTAAAAGACTATTACTTAATGACACATATTCCATATACATTTGAAATAATTCAAATTATCTAATGAGTGTCGATAGTATATTTATTCACCATATTCATATTGTATTATGGTATAATAGATGTAAACAATTTCAGTATTTTCTAATTCTCCATCACCAAATCTTAAGATACTTCATCACTAAGAAACTAAGTTAAAAGACTATTACTTAATGTCTCATATTCCATATACATTTGAAATAATTCAAATTATCTAATGAGTCTCGATAGTATATTTACCCACCATGTTCATATTGTATTATGGTATAATAGATGTAAGCAGTTTCAGTATTTTCTAATTCTCCATCACCAAATCTTAGGTTACTTCATCACTAAGAAACTAAGTTAAAAGACTATTACTTAATGACACATATTCCATATACATTTGAAATAATTCAAATCATCTAATGAGTCTCGATAGTATATTTATTCACCATATTCATATTGTATTATGGTATAATACATGTAAACAGTTTCAGTATTTTCTAATTCTCCATCACCAAATCTTAGGTTACTTCATCACTAAGAAACTAAGTTAAAAAACTATTACTTAATGACACATATTCCATATACATTTGAAATAATTCAAATTATCTAATGAGTCTCAATAGTATATTTATCCACCATATTCATATTGTATTATGGTATAATAGATGTAAACAGTTTCAGTATTTTCCTTCTTCTCCATCACCAAACCTTAGGTTATTTCATCACTAAGAAACTAATTTAAAAGACTATTACTTAATGACACATATTCAATATACATTTGAAATAATTCAAATTATCTAATGAGTCTCGATAGTATATTTATTCACCATATTCATATTGTATTATGGTATAATAGATGTAAACAATTTCAGTATTTTCTAATTCTACATCACCAAATCTTAGGTTACTTCATCACTAAGAAACTAAGTGAAAAGACTATTACTTAAAGACACATATTCCATATAAATTTGAAATAATTCAAATTATCTAACGAGTCTCGATAGTATATCTATCCACCATATTCATATTGTATTATGGTATAATAGATGTAAACAATTTCGGTATTTTCTAATTCTCCATCACCAAATCTTAAGATACTTCATCACTAAGAAACTAAGTTAAAAGGCTATTACTTAATGTCTCATATTCCATATACATTTGAAATAATTCAAATTATCTAATGAGTCTCGATAGTATATTTACCCACCATATTCATATTGTATTATGGTATAATAGATGTAAGCAGTTTCAGTATTTTCTAATTCTCCATCAACAAATCTTAGGTTACTTCATCACTAAGAAACTAAGTTAAAAGACTATTACTTAATGACACATATTCCATATACATTTGAAATAATTCAAATTATCTAATGAGTCTCGATAGTATATTTATTAACCATATTCATATTGTATTATGGTATAATACATGTAAACAGTTTCAGTATTTTCTAATTCTCCATCACCAAATCTTAGGTTACTTCATCACTAAGAAACTAAGTTAAAAGACTATTACTTAATGACACATATTCCATATACATTTGAAATAATTCAAATTATCTAATGAGTCTCGATAGTATATTTATCCACCATATTCATATTGTATTATGGTATAATAGATGTAAACAGTTTCACTATTTTCTAATTCTCCATCACCAAATCTTAGGTTACTTCATCACTAAGAAACTAAGTTAAAAAACTATTACTTAATGACACATATTCCATATACATTTGAAATAATTCAAATTATCTAATGAGTCTCAATAGTATATTTATCCACCATATTCATATTGTATTATAGTATAATAGATGTAAACAGTTTCAGTATTCTCCTTCTTCTCCATCACCAAACCTTAGGTTACTTCATCACTAAGAAACTAATTTAAAAGACTATTACTTAATGACACATATTCCATATACATTTGAAATAATTCAAATTATCTAATGAGTCTCGATAGTATATTTATTCACCATATTCATATTGTATTATGGTATAATAGATGTAAACAATTTCAATATTTTCTAATTCTCCACCACCAAACCTTAGGTTACTTCATCACTAAGAAACTATGTTAAAAAACTATTACTTAATGACACATATTCCATATACATTTGAAATAATTCAAATTACCTAATGAGTCTCGATAGTATATCTATCCACCATATTCATATTGTATTATGGTATAATAGATGTAAACAATTTCAATATTTTCTAATTCTCCATCACCAAATCTTAAGATACTTCATCACTAAGAAAATAAGTTAAAAGACTATTACTTAATGTCTCATATTCCATATACATTTGAAATAATTCAAATTATCTAATGAGTCTCGATAGTATATTTACCCCCCATGTTCATATTGTATTATGGTATAATAGATGTAAGCAGTTTCAGTATTTTCTAATTCTCCATCACCAAATCTTAGGTTACTTCATCACTAAGAAACTAAGTTAAAAGACTATTACTTAATGACACATATTCCATATACATTTGAAATAATTCAAATTATCTAATGAGTGTCGATAGTATATTTATTCACCATATTCATATTGTATTATGGTATAATAGATGTAAACAATTTCAGTATTTTCTAATTCTCCATCACCAAATCTTAAGATACTTCATCACTAAGAAACTAAGTTAAAAGACTATTACTTAATGTCTCATATTCCATATACATTTTAAATAATTCAAATTATCTAATGAGTCTCGATAGTATATTTACCCACCATGTTCATATTGTATTATGGTATAATAGATGTAAGCAGTTTCAGTATTTTCTAATTCTCCATCACCAAATCTTAGGTTACTTCATCACTAAGAAACTAAGTTAAAAGACTATTATTTAATGACACATATTCCATATACATTTGAAATAATTCAAATTATCTAATGAGTCTCAATAGTATATTTATTCACCATATTCATATTGTAATATGGTATAATACATGTAAACAGTTTCAGTATTTTCTAATTCTCCATCACCAAATCTTAGGTTACTTCATAACTAAGAAACTAAGTTAAAAAACTATTACTTAATGACACATATTCCATATACATTTGAAATAATTCAAATTATCTAATGAGTCTCGATAGTATATTTACCCACCATGTTCATATTGTATTATGGTATAATAGATGTAAACAGTTTCAGTATTTTCCTTCTTCTCCATCACCAAACCTTAGGTTACTTCATCACTAAGAAACTAATTTAAAAGACTATTACTTAATGACACATATTCCATATACATTTGAAATAATTCAAATTATCTAATGAGTCTTGATAGTATATCTATCCACCATATTCATATTGTATTATGGTATAATAGATGTAAACAATTTCAGTATTTTCTAATTCTCCATCAGCAAATCTTAAGATACTTCATCACTAAGAAACTAAGTTAAAAGACTATTACTTAATGTCTCATATTCCATATACATTTGAAATAATTCAATTTATCTAATGAGTCTCGATAGTATATTTACCCCCCATGTTCATATTGTATTATGGTATAATAGATGTAAGCAGTTTCAGTATTTTCTAATTCTCCATCACCAGATCTTAGGTTACTTCATCACTAAGAAACTAAGTTAAAAGGCTATTACTTAATGTCACATATTCCATATACATTTGAAATAATTCAAATTATCTAATGAGTCTCGATAGTATATTTATCCACCATATTCATATTGTATTATGGTATAATAGATGTAAACAGTTTCAGTATTTTCCTTCTTCTCCATCACCAAACCTTAGGTTACTTCATCACTAAGAAACTAATTTAAAAGACTATTACTTAATGACACATATTCCATATACATTTGAAATAATTCAAATTATCTAATGAGTCTTGATAGTATATCTATCCACCATATTCATATTGTATTATGGTATAATAGATGTAAACAATTTCAGTATTTTCTAATTCTCCATCAGCAAATCTTAAGATACTTCATCACTAAGAAACTAAGTTAAAAGACTATTACTTAATGTCTCATATTCCATATACATTTGAAATAATTCAATTTATCTAATGAGTCTCGATAGTATATTTACCCCCCATGTTCATATTGTATTATGGTATAATAGATGTAAGCAGTTTCAGTATTTTCTAATTCTCCATCACCAAATCTTAGGTTACTTCATCACTAAGAAACTAAGTTAAAAGACTATTACTTAATGACACATATTCCATATACATTTGAAATAATTCAAATTATCTAATGAGTCTCGATAGTATATTTATTCACCATATTCATATTGTATTATGGTATAATAGATGTAAACAATTTCAGTATTTTCTAATTCTCCATCACCAAATCTTAAGATACTTCATCACTAAGAAACTAAGTTAAAAGACTATTACTTAATGTCTCATATTCCATATACATTTGAAATAATTCAAATTATCTAATGAGTCTCGATAGTATATTTACCCACCATGTTCATATTGTATTATGGTATAATAGATGTAAGCAGTTTCAGTATTTTCTAATTCTCCATCACCAAATCTTAGGTTACTTCATCACTAAGAAACTAAGTTAAAAGACTATTACTTAATGACACATATTCCATATACATTTGAAATAATTCAAATCATCTAATGAGTCTCGATAGTATATTTATTCACCATATTCATATTGTATTATGGTATAATACATGTAAACAGTTTCAGTATTTTCTAATTCTCCATCACCAAATCTTAGGTTACTTCATCACTAAGAAACTAAGTTAAAAAACTATTACTTAATGACACATATTCCATATACATTTGAAATAATTCAAATTATCTAATGAGTCTCAATAGTATATTTATCCACCATATTCATATTGTATTATGGTATAATAGATGTAAACAGTTTCAGTATTTTCCTTCTTCTCCATCACCAAACCTTAGGTTACTTCATCACTAAGAAACTAATTTAAAAGACTATTACTTAATGACACATATTCCATATACATTTGAAATAATTCAAATTATCTAATGAGTCTCGATAGTATATTTATTCACCATATTCATATTGTATTATGGTATAATAGATGTAAACAATTTCAGTATTTTCTAATTCTACATCACCAAATCTTAGGTTACTTCATCACTAAGAAACTAAGTGAAAAGACTATTACTTAAAGACACATATTCCATATACATTTGAAATAATTAAAATTATCTAACGAGTCTCGATAGTATATCTATCCACCATATTCATATTGTATTATGGTATAATAGATGTAAACAATTTCAGTATTTTCTAATTCTCCATCACCAAATCTTAAGATACTTCATCACTAAGAAACTAAGTTAAAAGACTATTACTTAATGTCTCATATTCCATATACATTTGAAATAATTCAAATTATCTAATGAGTCTCGATAGTATATTTACCCACCATATTCATATTGTATTATGGTATAATAGATGTAAGCAGTTTCAGTATTTTCTAATTCTCCATCAACAAATCTTAGGTTACTTCATCACTAAGAAACTAAGTTAAAAGACTATTACTTAATGACACATATTCCATATACATTTGAAATAATTCAATTTATCTAATGAGTCTCGATAGTATATTTACCCCCCATGTTCATATTGTATTATGGTATAATAGATGTAAGCAGTTTCAGTATTTTCTAATTCTCCATCACCAAATCTTAGGTTACTTCATCACTAAGAAACTAAGTTAAAAGACTATTACTTAATGACACATATTCCATATACATTTGAAATAATTCAAATTATCTAATGAGTCTCGATAGTATATTTATTCACCATATTCATATTGTATTATGGTATAATAGATGTAAACAATTTCAGTATTTTCTAATTCTCCATCACCAAATCTTAAGATACTTCATCACTAAGAAACTAAGTTAAAAGACTATTACTTAATGTCTCATATTCCATATACATTTGAAATAATTCAAATTATCTAATGAGTCTCGATAGTATATTTACCCACCATATTCATATTGTATTATGGTATAATAGATGTAAGCAGTTTCAGTATTTTCTAATTCTCCATCAACAAATCTTAGGTTACTTCATCACTAAGAAACTAAGTTAAAAGACTATTACTTAATGACACATATTCCATATACATTTGAAATAATTCAATTTATCTAATGAGTCTCGATAGTATATTTACCCCCCATGTTCATATTGTATTATGGTATAATAGATGTAAGCAGTTTCAGTATTTTCTAATTCTCCATCACCAAATCTTAGGTTACTTCATCTCTAAGAAACTAAGTTAAAAAACTATTAATTAATGACACATATTACATATACATTTGAAATAATTCCAATTATCTAATGAGTCTCAATAGTATATTTAACCACCAAATTCATATTGTATTATGGTGTAATAGATGTAAACAGTTTCAGTATTTTCCTTCTTCTCCATCACCAAACCTTAGGTTACTTCATCACTAAGAAACTAATTTAAAAGACTATTACTTAATGACACATATTCCATATACATTTTAAATAATTCAAATTATCTAATGAGTCTCGATAGTATATTTATTCACCATATTCATATTGTATTATGGTATAATAGATGTAAACAGTTTCAGTATTTTCTAATTCTACATCACCAAATCTTAGGTTACTTCATCACTAAGAAACTAAGTTAAAAGACTATTACTTAATGACACATATTCCATATACATTTGAAATAATTCAAATTATCTAATGAGTCTCGATAGTATATCTATCCATCATATTCATATTGTATTATGGTATAATAGATGTAAACAGTTTCAGTATTTTGTAATTCTCCATCACCAGATCTTAGGTTACTTCATCACTAAGAAACTAAGTTAAAAGGCTATTACTTAATGACACATATTCCATATACATTTGAAATAATTCAAATTATCCAATGAGTCTCGATAGTATATTTATCTACCATATTCATATTGTATTATGGTATAATAAATGTAAACAGTTTCAGTATTTTCTAATAATCCATCACCAAATCTTAAGATACTTCATCACTAAGATACTAAGTTAATAGACTACTACTTAATGTCTCATATTCCATATACATTTGAAATAATTCAAATTATCTAATGAGACTCGATAGTATATTTACCCACCATATTCATATTGTATTATGGTATAATAGATGTAAGCAGTTTTAGTATTTTCTAATTCTCCATCACCAAATCTTAGGTTACTTCGTCACTAAGAAACTAAGTTAAAATACTATTAATTAATGACACATATTCCATATACATTTGAAATAATTCAAATTATCTAATGAGTCTCGATAGTATATCTATCAACCATATTCATATTGTATTATGGTATAATAGATGTAAACAGTTTCAGTATTTTCTAGTTCTCATCACCAAATCTTAAGATACTCCATCACTAAGAAACTAAGTTAAAAGACTATTACTTAATGACACATATTCCATATACATTTTAAATAATTCAAATTATCTAATGAGTCTCGATAGTATATTTATTCACCATATTCATATTGTATTATGGTATAATAGATGTAAACAGTTTCAGTATTTTCTAATTCTACATCACCAAATCTTAGGTTACTTCATCACTAAGAAACTAAGTTAAAAGACTATTACTTAATGACACATATTCCATATACATTTGAAATAATTCAAATTATCTAATGAGTCTCGATAGTATATCTATCCACCATATTCATATTGTATTATGGTATAATAGATGTAAACAGTTTAAGTATTTTGTAATTCTCCATCACCAAATCTTAGGTTACTTCATCACTAAGAAACTAAGTTAAAAGACTATTACTTAATGACACATATTCCATATACATTTGAAATAATTCAAATTATCCAATGAGTCTCGATAGTATATTTATCCACCATATTCATATTGTATTATGGTATAATAAATGTAAACAGTTTCAGTATTTTCTAATTCTCCATCACCAAATCTTAAGATACTTCATTACTAAGAAACTAAGTTAAAAGACTATTACTTAATGTCTCATATTCCATATACATTTGATATAATTCAAATTATCTAATGAGACTCGATAGTATATTTACCCACCATATTCATATTGTATTATGGTATAATAGATGTAAGCAGTTTCAGTATTTTCTAATTCTCCATCACCAAATCTTAGGTTACTTCGTCACTAAGAAACTAAGTTAAAAAACTATTAATTAATGACACATATTACATATACATTTGAAATAATTCCAATTATCTAATGAGTCTCAATAGTATATTTAACCACCAAATTCATATTGTATTATGGTGTAATAGATGTAAACAGTTTCAGTATTTTCCTTCTTCTCCATCACCAAACCTTAGGTTACTTCATCACTAAGAAACTAATTTAAAAGACTATTACTTAATGACACATATTCCATATACATTTTAAATAATTCAAATTATCTAATGAGTCTCGATAGTATATTTATTCACCATATTCATATTGTATTATGGTATAATAGATGTAAACAGTTTCAGTATTTTCTAATTCTACATCACCAAATCTTAGGTTACTTCATCACTAAGAAACTAAGTTAAAAGACTATTACTTAATGACACATATTCCATATACATTTGAAATAATTCAAATTATCTAATGAGTCTCGATAGTATATCTATCCATCATATTCATATTGTATTATGGTATAATAGATGTAAACAGTTTCAGTATTTTGTAATTCTCCATCACCAGATCTTAGGTTACTTCATCACTAAGAAACTAAGTTAAAAGGCTATTACTTAATGACACATATTCCATATACATTTGAAATAATTCAAATTATCTAATGAGTCTCGATAGTATATTTATCTACCATATTCATATTGTATTATGGTATAATAAATGTAAACAGTTTCAGTATTTTCTAATAATCCATCACCAAATCTTAAGATACTTCATCACTAAGATACTAAGTTAATAGACTACTACTTAATGTCTCATATTCCATATACATTTGAAATAATTCAAATTATCTAATGAGACTCGATAGTATATTTACCCACCATATTCATATTGTATTATGGTATAATAGATGTAAGCAGTTTTAGTATTTTCTAATTCTCCATCACCAAATCTTAGGTTACTTCGTCACTAAGAAACTAAGTTAAAATACTATTAATTAATGACACATATTCCATATACATTTGAAATAATTCAAATTATCTAATGAGTCTCGATAGTATATCTATCCACCATATTCATATTGTATTATGGTATAATAAATGTAAACCGTTTCAGTATTTTCTAATTCTCCATCACCAAATCTTAAGATACTTCATCACTAAGAAACTAAGTTAAAAGACTATTACTTAATGTCTCATATTCCATATACATTTGAAATAATTCAAATTATCTAATGAGCCTCGATAGTATATTTACCCACCATATTCATATTGTATTATGGTATAATAGATGTAAGCAGTTTCAATATTTTCTAATTCTCCATCACCAAATCTTAGGTTACTTCATCACTAAGAAACTAAGTTAAAAGACTATTAATTAATGACATGTATTCCATATACATTTGAAATAATTCAAATTATCTAATGAGTCTCGATAGTATATTTATTCACCATATTCATATTGTATTATGGTATAATACATGTAAACAGTTTCAGTATTTTCTAATTCTCCATCACCAAATCTTAGGTTACTTCATCACTAAGAAACTAATTTAAAATACTATTACTTTATGACACATATTCCATATACATTTGAAATAATTCAAATTATCTAATGAGTCTCGATAGTATATTTACCCACCATATTCATATTGTATTATGGTATAATAGATGTAAACAGTTTCAGTAATTTCTAATTCTCCATCACCAAATCTTAGGTTACTTCATCACTAAGAAACTAAGTTAAAAGACTATTACTTAATGACACATATTCCATATACATTTGGAATAATTCAAATTATCTAATGAGTCTCGATAGTATATTTATTCACCATATTCATATGGTATTTTGAATAATAGATGTAAACAATTTAAGTATTTTCCTTCTTTTCCATCACCAAATTTTAGATTACTTCTTCACCAAGAAAATAAGTTAAAACACTATTACTTAATGACACATATTATATATACATTTGAAATAATTCAAATTATCTAATGAGTCTCGATAGTATATTTATCCACCATATTCATATTGTATTATGGTATAATAGATGTAAACAGTTTCAGTATTTTCTAATACTCCATCACCAAATCTTAGGATACTTCATCACTAAGAAACTAAGTTAAAAGACTATAACTTAATAACTCATATTCCATATACATTTGAAATAATTCAAATTATCTAATGAGTCTCGATAGTATATTTACCCACCAAATTCATATTGTATTATGGTATAATAGATGTAAACAGTTACAGTATTTTCTAATTCTCCATCACCAAATCTTAGGTTACTTCATCACTAAGAAACTAAGTTAAAAGACTATTACTTAATGAAACATATTCCATATACATTTGAAATAATTCAAATTATCTAATGAGTCTCGATAGTATATCTATCAACCATATTCATATTGTATTATGGTATAATAGATGTAAACAGTTTCAGTATTTTCTAGTTCTCATCACCAAATCTTAAGATACTCCATCACTAAGAAACTAAGTTAAAAGACTATTACTTAATGACACATATTCCATATACATTTTAAATAATTCAAATTATCTAATGAGTCTCGATAGTATATTTATTCACCATATTCATATTGTATTATGGTATAATAGATGTAAACAGTTTCAGTATTTTCTAATTCTACATCACCAAATCTTAGGTTACTTCATCACTAAGAAACTAAGTTAAAAGACTATTACTTAATGACACATATTCCATATACATTTGAAATAATTCAAATTATCTAATGAGTCTCGATAGTATATCTATCCACCATATTCATATTGTATTATGGTATAATAGATGTAAACAGTTTCAGTATTTTGTAATTCTCCATCACCAAATCTTAGGTTACTTCATCACTAAGAAACTAAGTTAAAAGACTATTACTTAATGACACATATTCCATATACATTTGAAATAATTCAAATTATCCAATGAGTCTCGATAGTATATTTATCCACCATATTCATATTGTATTATGGTATAATAAATGTAAACAGTTTCAGTATTTTCTAATTCTCCATCACCAAATCTTAAGATACTTCATCACTAAGAAACTAAGTTAAAAGACTATTACTTAATGTCTCATATTCCATATACATTTGAAATAATTCAAATTATCTAATGAGACTCGATAGTATATTTACCCACCATATTCATATTGTATTATGGTATAATAGATGTAAGCAGTTTCAGTATTTTCTAATTCTCCATCACCAAATCTTAGGTTACTTCGTCACTAAGAAACTAAGTTAAAATACTATTAATTAATGACACATATTCCATATACATTTGAAATAATTCAAATTATCTAATGAGTCTCGATAGTATATCTATCCACCATATTCATATTGTATTATGGTATAATAAATGTAAACCGTTTCAGTATTTTCTAATTCTC
Source organism: Vicia faba (assembly GCA_948472305.1). Classification (NCBI taxonomy): domain Eukaryota; kingdom Viridiplantae; phylum Streptophyta; class Magnoliopsida; order Fabales; family Fabaceae; genus Vicia; species Vicia faba. The sequence continues at coordinate 25,859 of CATIWC010002928.1, read as the reverse complement.
CATCACCAAATCTTAAGATACTTCATCACTAAGAAACTAAGTTAAAAGACTATTACTTAATGTCTCATATTCCATATACATTTGAAATAATTCAAATTATCTAATGAGCCTCGATAGTATATTTACCCACCATATTCATATTGTATTATGGTATAGTAGATGTAAGCAGTTTCAATATTTTCTAATTCTCCATCACCAAATCTTAGGTTACTTCATCACTAAGAAACTAAGTTAAAAGACTATTAATTAATGACATGTATTCCATATACATTTGAAATAATTCAAATTATCTAATGAGTCTCGATAGTATATTTATTCACCATATTCATATTGTATTATGGTATAATACATGTAAACAGTTTCAGTATTTTCTAATTCTCCATCACCAAATCTTAGGTTACTTCATCACTAAGAAACTAATTTAAAATACTATTACTTTATGACACATATTCCATATACATTTGAAATAATTCAAATTATCTAATGAGTCTCGATAGTATATTTACCCACCATATTCATATTGTATTATGGTATAATAGATGTAAACAGTTTCAGTAATTTCTAATTCTCCATCACCAAATCTTAGGTTACTTCATCACTAAGAAACTAAGTTAAAAGACTATTACTTAATGACACATATTCCATATACATTTGGAATAATTCAAATTATCTAATGAGTCTCGATAGTATATTTATTCACCATATTCATATGGTATTTTGAATAATAGATGTAAACAATTTAAGTATTTTCCTTCTTTTCCATCACCAAATTTTAGATTACTTCTTCACCAAGAAACTAAGTTAAAACACTATTACTTAATGACACATATTATATATACATTTGAAATAATTCAAATTATCTAATGAGTCTCGATAGTATATTTATCCACCATATTCATATTGTATTATGGTATAATAGATGTAAACAGTTTCAGTATTTTCTAATACTCCATCACCAAATCTTAGGATACTTCATCACTAAGAAACTAAGTTAAAAGACTATAACTTAATAACTCATATTCCATATACATTTGAAATAATTCAAATTATCTAATGAGTCTCGATAGTATATTTACCCACCAAATTCATATTGTATTATGGTATAATAGATGTAAACAGTTACAGTATTTTCTAATTCTCCATCACCAAATCTTAGGTTACTTCATCACTAAGAAACTAAGTTAAAAGACTATTACTTAATGAAACATATTCCATATACATTTGAAATAATTCAAATTATCTAATGAGTCTCGATAGTATATCTATCAACCATATTCATATTGTATTATGGTATAATAGATGTAAACAGTTTCAGTATTTTCTAGTTCTCATCACCAAATCTTAAGATACTCCATCACTAAGAAACTAAGTTAAAAGACTATTACTTAATGACACATATTCCATATACATTTTAAATAATTCAAATTATCTAATGAGTCTCGATAGTATATTTATTCACCATATTCATATTGTATTATGGTATAATAGATGTAAACAGTTTCAGTATTTTCTAATTCTACATCACCAAATCTTAGGTTACTTCATCACTAAGAAACTAAGTTAAAAGACTATTACTTAATGACACATATTCCATATACATTTGAAATAATTCAAATTATCTAATGAGTCTCGATAGTATATCTATCCACCATATTCATATTGTATTATGGTATAATAGATGTAAACAGTTTCAGTATTTTGTAATTCTCCATCACCAAATCTTAGGTTACTTCATCACTAAGAAACTAAGTTAAAAGACTATTACTTAATGACACATATTCCATATACATTTGAAATAATTCAAATTATCCAATGAGTCTCGATAGTATATTTATCCACCATATTCATATTGTATTATGGTATAATAAATGTAAACAGTTTCAGTATTTTCTAATTCTCCATCACCAAATCTTAAGATACTTCATCACTAAGAAACTAAGTTAAAAGACTATTACTTAATGTCTCATATTCCATATACATTTGAAATAATTCAAATTATCTAATGAGACTCGATAGTATATTTACCCACCATATTCATATTGTATTATGGTATAATAGATGTAAGCAGTTTCAGTATTTTCTAATTCTCCATCACCAAATCTTAGGTTACTTCGTCACTAAGAAACTAAGTTAAAAAACTATTAATTAATGACACATATTACATATACATTTGAAATAATTCCAATTATCTAATGAGTCTCAATAGTATATTTAACCACCAAATTCATATTGTATTATGGTGTAATAGATGTAAACAGTTTCAGTATTTTCCTTCTTCTCCATCACCAAACCTTAGGTTACTTCATCACTAAGAAACTAATTTAAAAGACTATTACTTAATGACACATATTCCATATACATTTTAAATAATTCAAATTATCTAATGAGTCTCGATAGTATATTTATTCACCATATTCATATTGTATTATGGTATAATAGATGTAAACAGTTTCAGTATTTTCTAATTCTACATCACCAAATCTTAGGTTACTTCATCACTAAGAAACTAAGTTAAAAGACTATTACTTAATGACACATATTCCATATACATTTGAAATAATTCAAATTATCTAATGAGTCTCGATAGTATATCTATCCACCATATTCATATTGTATTATGGTATAATAGATGTAAACAGTTTCAGTATTTTGTAATTCTCCATCACCAAATCTTAGGTTACTTCATCACTAAGAAACTAAGTTAAAAGACTATTACTTAATGACACATATTCCATATACATTTGAAATAATTCAAATTATCCAATGAGTCTCGATAGTATATTTATCCACCATATTCATATTGTATTATGGTATAATAAATGTAAACAGTTTCAGTATTTTCTAATTCTCCATCACCAAATCTTAAGATACTTCATCACTAAGAAACTAAGTTAAAAGACTATTACTTAATGTCTCATATTCCATATACATTTGAAATAATTCAAATTATCTAATGAGACTCGATAGTATATTTACCCACCATATTCATATTGTATTATGGTATAATAGATGTAAGCAGTTTCAGTATTTTCTAATTCTCCATCACCAAATCTTAGGTTACTTCGTCACTAAGAAACTAAGTTAAAAAACTATTAATTAATGACACATATTACATATACATTTGAAATAATTCCAATTATCTAATGAGTCTCAATAGTATATTTGACCACCAAATTCATATTGTATTATGGTGTAATAGATGTAAACAGTTTCAGTATTTTCCTTCTTCTCCATCACCAAACCTTAGGTTACTTCATCACTAAGAAACTAATTTAAAAGACTATTACTTAATGACACATATTCCATATACATTTTAAATAATTCAAATTATCTAATGAGTCTCGATAGTATATTTATTCACCATATTCATATTGTATTATGGTATAATAGATGTAAACAGTTTCAGTATTTTCTAATTCTACATCACCAAATCTTAGGTTACTTCATCACTAAGAAACTAAGTTAAAAGACTATTACTTAATGACACATATTCCATATACATTTGAAATAATTCAAATTATCTAATGAGTCTCGATAGTATATCTATCCACCATATTCATATTGTATTATGGTATAATAGATGTAAACAGTTTCAGTATTTTGTAATTCTCCATCACCAAATCTTAGGTTACTTCATCACTAAGAAACTAAGTTAAAAGGCTATTACTTAATGACACATATTCCATATACATTTGAAATAATTCAAATTATCCAATGAGTCTCGATAGTATATTTATCCACCATATTCATATTGTATTATGGTATAATAAATGTAAACAGTTTCAGTATTTTCTAATAATCCATCACCAAATCTTAAGATACTTCATCACTAAGATACTAAGTTAATAGACTACTACTTAATGTCTCATATTCCATATACATTTGAAATAATTTAAATTATCTAATGAGACTCGATAGTATATTTACCCACCATATTCATATTGTATTATGGTATAATAGATGTAAGCAGTTTTAGTATTTTCTAATTCTCCATCACCAAATCTTAGGTTACTTCGTCACTAAGAAACTAAGTTAAAATACTATTAATTAATGACACATATTCCATATACATTTGAAATAATTCAAATTATCTAATGAGTCTCGATAGTATATCTATCCACCATATTCATATTGTATTATGGTATAATAAATGTAAACCGTTTCAGTATTTTCTAATTCTCCATCACCAAATCTTAAGATACTTCATCACTAAGAAACTAAGTTAAAAGACTATTACTTAATGTCTCATATTCCATATACATTTGAAATAATTCAAATTATCTAATGAGCCTCGATAGTATATTTACCCACCATATTCATATTGTATTATGGTATAATAGATGTAAGCAGTTTCAGTATTTTCTAATTCTCCATCACCAAATCTTAGGTTACTTCGTCACTAAGAAACTAAGTTAAAAGACTATTAATTAATGACACATATTCCATATACATTTGAAATAATTCAAATTATCTAATGAGTCTCGATAGTATATCTATCCACCAAATTCATATTGTATTATGGTATAATAGATGTAAATAGTTTCAATATTTTCTAATTCTCCATCACCAAATCTTAAGATACTCCATCACTAAGAAACTAAGTTAAAAGACTATTACTTAATGTCTCATATTCCATATACATTTGAAATAATTCAAATTATCTAATGAGTCTCGATAGTATATTTACCCACCATATTCATATTGTATTATGGTATGATAGATGTAAGCCGTTTCAGTATTTTCTAATTCTCCATCACCAAATCTTAGGTTACTTCATCACTAAGAAACTAAGTTAAAAGACTATTAATTAATGACACATATTCCATATACATTTGAAATAATTCAAATTATCTAATGAGTCTCGATAGTATATTTATTCACCATATTCATATTGTATTATGGTATAATACATGTAAACAGTTTCAGTATTTTCTAATTCTCCATCACCAAATCTTAGGTTACTTCATCACTAAGAAACTAATTTAAAATACTATTACTTAATGACACATATTCCATATACATTTGAAATAATTCAAATTATCTAATGAGTCTCGATAGTATATTTATTCACCATATTCATATGGTATTTTGGTATAATAGATGTAAACAATTTCAGTATTTTCCTTCTTTTCCATCACCAAATTTTAGGTTACTTCTTCACCAAGAAACTAAGTTAAAACACTATTACTTAATGACACATATTATATATACATTTGAAATAATTCAAATTATCTAATGAGTCTCGATAGTATATTTATTCACCATATTCATATGGTATTTTGGTATAATAGATGTAAACAATTTCAGTATTTTCCTTCTTTTCCATCACCAAATTTTAGGTTACTTCTTCACCAAGAAACTAAGTTAAAACACTATTACTTAATGACACATATTATATATACATTTGAAATAATTCAAATTATCTAATGAGTCTCGATAGTATATTTATCCACCATATTCTTATTGTATTATGGTATAATAGATGTAAACAATTTCAGTATTTTCCTTCTTCTCCATCACCAAATTTTAGGTTACTTCTTCACTAAGAAACTAAGTTAAAAGACTATTACTTAATGACACATATTCCATATACATTTGAAATAATTCAAATTATCTAATGAGTCTCGATAGTCTATTTATCCACCATATTCATATTGCATTATGGTATAATAGATGTAAGCAATTTCAGTATTTTCTAATTCTCCATTACCAAATCTTAGGATACTTCATCACTAAGAAACTAAGTTAAAAGACTATTACTTAATAACTCACATTCCATATACATTTGAAATAATTCAAATTATCTAATGAGTCTCGATAGTATATCTATCCACCATATTCATATTGTATTATGGTATAATAAATGTAAACAGTTTCAGTATTTTCTAATTCTCCATCACCAAATCTTAAGATACTTCATCACTAAGAAACTAAGTTAAAAGACTATTACTTAATGTCTCATATTCCATATACATTTGAAATAATTCAAATTATCTAATGAGCCTCGATAGTATATTTACCCACCATATTCATATTGTATTATGGTATAATAGATGTAAGCAGTTTCAGTATTTTCTAATTCTCCATCACCAAATCTTAGGTTACTTCGTCACTAAGAAACTAAGTTAAAAGACTATTAATTAATGACACATATTCCATATACATTTGAAATAATTCAAATTATCTAATGAGTCTCGATAGTATATGTATTCACCATATTAATATTGTATTATGGTATAATACATGTAAACAGTTTCAGTATTTTCTAATTCCCCATCACCAAATCTTAGGTTACTTCATCACTAAGAACCTAATTTAAAAGACTATTACTTAATGACACATATTCCATATACTTTTGAAATAATTCAAATTATCTAATGAGTCTCGGTAGTATATTTACCCACCATATTCATATTGTATTATGGTATAATAGATGTAAACAGTTTCAGTAATTTCTAATTCTCCATCACCAAATCTTAGGTTACTTCATCACTAAGAAAGTAAGTTAAAAGACTATTACTTAATGACACATATTCCATATACATTTGAAATAATTCAAATTATCTAATGAGTCTCGATAGTATATTTATTCACCATATTCATATGGTATTTTTGTATAATAGATGTAAACAATTTCAGTATTTTCCTTCTTTTCCATCACTAAATTTTAGGTTACTTCTTCACCAAGAAACTAAGTTAAAAGACTATTACTTAATGACACATATTATATATACATTTGAAATAATTCAAATTATCTAATGAGTCTCGATAGTATATTTATCCACCATATTCGTATTGTATTATGGTATAATAGATATAAACAATTTCAGTATTTTCCTTCTTTTCCATCACCAAATTTTAGGTTACTTCTTCACTAAGAAACTAAGTTAAAAGACTATTACTTAATGACACATATTCCATATACATTTTAAATAATTCAAATTATCTAATGAGTCTCGATAGTATATTTATTCACCATATTCATATTGTATTATGGTATAATAGATGTAAACAGTTTCAGTATTTTCTAATTCTCCATCACCAAATCTTAGGATACTTCATCACTAAGAAACTAAGTTAAAAGACTATAACTTAATAACTCATATTCCATATACATTTGAAATAATTTAAATTATCTAATGAGTCTCGATAGTATATTTACCCACCAAATTCATATTGTATTATGGTATAATAGATGTAAACAGTTACAGTATTTTCTAATTCTCCATCACCAAATCTTAGGTTACTTCATCACTAAGAAACTAAGTTAAAAGACTATTACTTAATGACACATATTCCATATACATTTAAAATAATTAAAATTATCTAATGAGTCTCGATAGTATATTTATCCACCATATTCATTTTGCATTATGGTATAATAGATGTAAACAGTTTCTGTATTTTCTAATTCTCCATCACCAAATCTTAGGATACTTCATCACTAAGAAACTAAGTTAAAAAACTATTACTTAATAACTCACATTCCATATACATTTAAAATAATTCAAATTATCTAATGAGTCTCGATAGTATATTTACCCACCATATTCATATTGTATTATGGTATAATAGATGTAAACAGTTACAGTATTTTCTAATTCTGCATCACCAAATTTTAGGTTACTTCATCACTAAGAAACTAAGTTAAAAGACTATTACTTAATGACACATATTCCATATACATTTGAAATAATTCAAATTATCTAATGAGTCTAGATAGTATATTTATTCACCATATTCATATTGTATTATGGTATAATAGATATAAAAAATTTCAGTATTTTCTAATTCTCCATCACCAAATCTTAGGTTACTTCATCACTAAGAAACTAAGTTAAAAAACTATTACTTAATGACACATATTCCATATACATTTAAAATAATTCAAATTATCTAATGAGTCTCAATAGTATATTTATCCACCATATTCATATTGTATTATGGTGTAATAAATGTAAATAGTTTCAGTATTTTCCTTCTTTTCCATCACCAAACCATATGTTACTTCATCATTAAGAAACTAAGTTAAAAGACTATTACTTAATGACACATATTCCATATACATTTGAAATAATTAAAATTATCTAATGAGTCTCGATAGTATATTTATTCACCATATTCATATTGAATTATGGTATAATAGATGTAAATAGTTTCAGTATTTTCTAATTCTACATCACCAAATCTTATGTTACTTCATCACTAAGAAACTAAGTTAAAAGACTATTACTTAATGACACATATTTCATATACATTTGAAATAATTCAAATTATCTAATGAGTCTCGATAGTATATTTACCCACCATATACATATTGTATTATGGTATAATACATGTAAACAGTTTCAGTATTTTCTAATTCTCCATCACCAAATCTTAGGTTACTTCATCACTAAGAAACTAAGTTAAAAGACTATTACTTAATGACACATATTCCATATACATTTGAAATGATTCAAATTATCTAATGAGTCTCAATAGTATATTTATCCACCATATTCATATTGTATTATGGTATAATAGATGTAAGCAGTTTCACTATTTTCTAATTCTCCATCACCAAATCTTAGGTTACTTCATCACTAAGAAACTAAGTTAAATGACTATTAATTAATGACACATATTCCATATACATTTGAAATAATTTAAATTATCTAATGAGTCTCGATAGTATATTTATTCACCATATTCATATTGTATTATGGTATAATACATGTAAACAGTTTCAGTATTTTCTAATTCTCCATCACCAAATCTTAGGTTACTTCATCACTAAGAAACTAATTTAAAATACTATTACTTAATGACACATATTCCATATACATTTGAAATAATTCAAATTATCTAATGAGTCTCGATAGTATATTTATTCACCATATTCATATGGTATTTTGGTATAATAGAAGTAAACAATTTCAGTATTTTCCTTCTTTTCCAGCACCAAATTTTAGGTTACTTCTTCACCAAGAAACTAAGTTAAAACACTATTACTTAATGACACATATTATATATACATTTGAAATAATTCAAATTATCTAATGAGTCTCGATAGTATATTTATTCACCATATTCATATGGTATTTTGGTATAATAGATGTAAACAATTTCAGTATTTTCCTTCTTTTCCATCACCAAATTTTAGGTTACTTCTTCACCAAGAAACTAATTTAAAACACTATTACTTAATGACACATATTATATATACATTTGAAATAATTCAAATTATCTAATGAGTCTCGATAGTATATTTATCCACCATATTCATATTGTATTATGGTATAATAGATGTAAACAATTTCAGTATTTTCCTTCTTCTCCATCACCAAATTTTAGGTTACTTCTTCACTAAGAAACTAAGTTAAAAGACTATTACTTAATGACACATATTCCATATACATTTGAAATAATTGAAATTATCTAATGAGTCTCGATAGTCTATTTATCCACCATATTCATATTGCATTATGGTATAATAGATGTAAACAATTTCAGTATTTTCTAATTCTACATCACCAAATCTTAGGATACTTCATCACTAAGAAACTAAGTTAAAAGACTATTACTTAATAACTCACATTCCATATACATTTGAAATAATTCAAATTATCTAATGAGTCTCGATAGTATATCTATCCACCATATTCATATTGTATTATGGTATAATAAATGTAAACAGTTTCAGTATTTTCTAATTCTCCATCACCAAATCTTAAGATACTTCATCACTAACAAACTAAGTTAAAAGACTATTACTTAATGTCTCATATTCCATATACATTTGAAATAATTCAAATTATCTAATGAGCCTCGATAGTATATTTACCCACCATATTCATATTGTATTATGGTATAATAGATGTAAGCAGTTTCAGTATTTTCGAATTCTCCATCACCAAATCTTAGGTTACTTCGTCACTAAGAAACTAAGTTAAAAGACTATTAATTAATGACACATATTCCATATACATTTGAAATAATTCAAATTATCTAATGAGTCTCGATAGTATATCTATCCACCATATTCATATAGTATTATGGTATAATAATTGTAAACAGTTTCAGTATTTTCTAATTCTCCATCACCAAATCTTAAGATACTCCATCACTAAGAAACTAAGTTAAAAGACTATTACTTAATGTCTCATATTCCATATACATTTGAAATAATTCAAATTATCTAATGAGTCTCGATAGTATATTTACCCACCATATTCATATTGTATTATGGTATGATAGATGTAAGCAGTTTCAGTATTTTCTAATTCTCCATCACCAAATCTTAGGTTACTTCATCACTAAGAAACTAAGTTAAAAGACTATTAATTAATGACACATATTCCATATACATTTGAAATAATTCAAATTATCTAATGAGTCTCGATAGTATATTTATTCACCATATTCATATTGTATTATGGTATAATACATGTAAACAGTTTCAGTATTTTCTAATTCTCCATCACCAAATCTTAGGTTACTTCATCACTAAGAAACTAAGTTAAAAGACTATTACTTAATAACTCACATTCCATATACATTTGAAATAATTCAAATTATCTAATGAGTCTCGATAGTATATCTATCCACCATATTCATATTGTATTATGGTATAATAAATGTAAACAGTTTCAGTATTTTCTAATTCTCCATCACCAAATCTTAAGATACTTCATCACTAAGAAACTAAGTTAAAAGACTATTACTTAATGTCTCATATTCCATATACATTTGAAATAATTCAAATTATCTAATGAGCCTCGATAGTATATTTACCCACCATATTCATATTGTATTATGGTATAATAGACGTAAGCAGTTTCAGTATTTTCTAATTCTCCATCACCAAATCTTAGGTTACTTCGTCACTAAGAAACTAAGTTAAAAGACTATTAATTAATGACACATATTCCATATACATTTGAAATAAATCAAATTATCTAATAAGTCTCGATAGTATATCTATCCACCATATTCATATTGTATTATGGTATAATAGATGTAAACAGTTTCAGTATTTTCTAATTCTCCATCACCAAATCTTAAGATACTCCATCACTAAGAAACTAAGTTAAAAGACTATTACTTAATGTCTCATATTCCATATACATTTGAAATAATTCAAATTATCTAATGAGTCTCGATAGTATATTTACCCACCATATTCATATTGTATTATGGTATGATAGATGTAAGCAGTTTCAGTATTTTCTAATTCTCCATCACCAAATCTTAGGTTACTTCATCACTAAGAAACTAAGTTAAAAGACTATTAATTAATGACACATATTCCATATACATTTGAAATAATTCAAATTATCTAATGAGTCTCGATAGTATATTTATTCACCATATTCATATTGTATTATGGTATAATACATGTAAACAGTTTCAGTATTTTCTAATTCTCCATCACCAAATCTTAGGTTACTTCATCACTAAGAAACTAATTTAAAATACTATTACTTAATGACACATATTCCATATACATTTGAAATAATTCAAATTATCTAATGAGTCTCGATAGTATATTTATTCACCATATTCATATGGTATTTTGGTATAATAGATGTAAACAATTTCAGTATTTTCCTTCTTTTCCATCACCAAATTTTAGGATACTTCTTCACCAAGAAACTAAGTTAAAACACTATTACTTAATGACACATATTATATATACATTTGAAATAATTCAAGTTATCTAATGAGTCTCGATAGTATATTTATTCACCATATTCATATGGTATTTTGGTATAATAGATGTAAACAATTTCAGTATTTTCCTTCTTCACCAAGAAACTAAGTTAAAAGACTATTACTTAATGACACATATTATATATACATTTTAAATAATTCAAATTATCTAATGAGTCTTGATAGTATATTTATCCACCATATTCATATTGCATTATGGTATAATAGATGTAAACAATTTCAGTATTTTCTAATTCTCCATCACCAAACCTTAGGATACTTCATCACTAAGAAACTAAGTTAAAAGACTATTACTTAATAACTCACATTCCATATACATTTGAAATAATTCAAATTATCTAATGAGTCTCGATAGTATATCTATCCACCATATTCATATTGTATTATGGTATAATAAATGTAAACAGTTTCAGTATTTTCTAATTCTCCATCACCAAATCTTAAGATACTTCATCACTAAGAAACTAAGTTAAAAGACTATTACTTAATGTCTCATATTCCATATACATTTGAAATAATTCAAATTATCTAATGAGCCTCGATAGTATATTTACCCACCATATTCATATTGTATTATGGTATAATAGATGTAAGCAGTTTCAGTATTTTCTAATTCTCCATCACCAAATCTTAGGTTACTTCGTCACTAAGAAACTAAGTTAAAAGACTATTAATTAATGACACATATTCCATATACATTTGAAATAATTCAAATTATCTAATGAGTCTCGATAGTATATTTATTCACCATATTAATATTGTATTATGGTATAATACATGTAAACAGTTTCAGTATTTTCTAATTCCCCATCACCAAATCTTAGGTTACTTCATCACTAAGAACCTAATTTAAAAGACTATTACTTAATGACACATATTCCATATACATTTGAAATAATTCAAATTATCTAATGAGTCTCGGTAGTATATTTACCCACCATATTCATATTGTATTATGGTATAATAGATGTAAACAGTTTCAGTAATTTCTAATTCTCCATCACCAAATCTTAGGTTACTTCATCACTAAGAAACTAAGTTAAAAGACTATTACTTAATGACACATATTCCATATACATTTGAAATAATTCAAATTATCTAATGAGTCTCGATAGTATATTTATTCACCATATTCATATGGTATTTTTGTATAATAGATGTAAACAATTTCAGTATTTTCCTTCTTTTCCATCACTAAATTTTGGGTTACTTCTTCACCAAGAAACTAAGTTAAAAGACTATTACTTAATGACACATATTATATATACATTTGAAATAATTAAAATTATCTAATGAATCTCGATAGTATATTTATCCACCATATTCGTATTGTATTATGGTATAATAGATGTAAACAATTTCAGTATTTTCCTTCTTCTCCATCACCAAACCTTAGGTTACTTCATCACTAAGAAACTAATTTAAAAGACTCTTACTTAATGACACATATTCCATATACATTTTAAATAATTCAAATTATCTAATGAGTCTCGATAGTATATTTATTCACCATATTCATATTGTATTATGGTATAATAGATGTAAACAGTTTCAATATTTTCTAATTCTACATCACCAAATCTTAGGATACTTCATCACTAAGAAACTAAGTTAAAATAATATTACTTAATAACTCACATTCCATATACATTTGAAATAATTCAAATTATCTAATGAGTCTCGATAGTATATCTATCCACCATATTCATATTGTATTATGGTATAATAAATGTAAACAGTTTCAGTATTTTCTAATTCTCCATCACCAAATCTTAAGATACTTCATCACTAAGAAACTAAGTTAAAAGACTATTACTTAATGTCTCATATTCCATATACATTTGAAATAATTCAAATTATCTAATGAGCCTCGATAGTATATTTACCCACCATATTCATATTGTATTATGGTATAATAGATGTAAGCAGTTTCAGTATTTTCTAATTCTCCATCACCAAATCTTAGGTTACTTCGTCACTAAGAAACTAAGTTAAAAGACTATTAATTAATGACACATATCCCATATACATTTGAAATAAATCAAATTATCTAATGAGTCTCGATAGTATATCTATCCACCATATTCATATTGTATTATGGTATAATAGATGTAAACAGTTTCAGTATTTTCTAATTCTCCATCACCAAATCTTAAGATACTCCATCACTAAGAAACTAAGTTAAAAGACTATTACTTAATGTCTCATATTCCATATACATTTGAAATAATTCAAATTATCTAATGAGTCTCGATAGTATAATTACCCACCATATTCATATTGTATTATGGTATGATAGATGTAAGCAGTTTCAGTATTTTCTAATTCTCCATCACCAAATCTTAGGTTACTTCATCACTAAGAAACTAAGTTAAAAGACTATTAATTAATGACACATATTCCATATACATTTGAAATAATTCAAATTATCTAATGAGTCTCGATAGTATATTTATTCACCATATTCATATTGTATTATGGTATAATACATGTAAACAGTTTCAGTATTTTCTAATTCTCCATCACCAAATCTTAGGTTACTTCATCACTAAGAAACTAATTTAAAATACTATTACTTAATGACACATATTCCATATACATTTGAAATAATTCAAATTATCTAATGGGTCTCGATAGTATATTTATTCACCATATTCATATGGTATTTTGGTATAATAGATGTAAACAATTTCAGTATTTTCCTTCTTTTCCATCACCAAATTTTAGGATACTTCTTCACCAAGAAACTAAGTTAAAACACTATTACTTAATGACACATATTATATATACATTTGAAATAATTCAAATTATCTAATGAGTCTCGATAGTATATTTATTCACCATATTCATATGGTATTTTGGTATAATAGATGTAAACAATTTCAGTATTTTCCTTCTTCACCAAGAAACTAAGTTAAAAGACTATTACTTAATGACACATATTATATATACATTTGAAATAATTCAAATTATCTAATGAGTCTTGATAGTATATTTATCCACCATATTCATATTGCGTTATGGTATAATAAATGTAAACAGTTTCAGTATTTTCTAATTCTCCATCACCAAATCTTAAGATACTTCATCACTAAGAAACTAAGTTAAAAGACTATTACTTAATGTCTCATATTCCAAATACATTTGAAATAATTCAAATTATCTAATGAGCCTCGATAGTATATTTACCCACCATATTCATATTGTATTATGGTATAATAGATGTAAGCAGTTTCAGTATTTTCTAATTCTCCATCACCAAATCTTAGGTTACTTCGTCACTAAGAAACTAAGTTAAAAGACTATTAATTAATGAAACATATTCCATATACATTTGAAATAATTCAAATTATCTAATGAGTCTCGATAGTATATTTATTCACCATATTAATATTGTATTATGGTATAATACATGTAAACAGTTTCAGTATTTTCTAATTCCCCATCACCAAATCTTAGGTTACTTCATCACTAAGAACCTAATTTAAAAGACTATTACTTAATGACACATATTCCATATACATTTGAAATAATTCAAATTATCTAATGAGTCTCGGTAGTATATTTACCCACCATATTCATATTGTATTATGGTATAATAGATGTAAACAGTTTCAGTAATTTCTAATTCTCCATCACCAAATCTTAGGTTACTTCATCACTAAGAAACTAAGTTAAAAGACTATTACTTAATGACACATATTCCATATACATTTGAAATAATTCAAATTATCTAATGAGTCTCGATAGTATATTTATTCACCATATTCATATGGTATTTTTGTATAATAGATGTAAACAATTTCAGTATTTTCCTTCTTTTCCATCACTAAATTTTAGGTTACTTCTTCACCAAGAAACTAAGTTAAAAGACTATTACTTAATGACACATATTATATATACATTTGAAATAATTAAAATTATCTAATGAATCTCGATAGTATATTTATCCACCATATTCGTATTGTATTATGGTATAATAGATGTAAACAATTTCAGTATTTTCCTTCTTCTCCATCACCAAACCTTAGGTTACTTCATCACTAAGAAACTAATTTAAAAGACTATTACTTAATGACACATATTCCATATACATTTTAAATAATTCAAATTATCTAATGAGTCTCGATAGTATATTTATTCACCATATTCATATGGTATTTTGGTATAATAGATGTAAACTATTTCAGTATTTTCCTTCTTTTCCATCACCAAATTTTTGGATACTTCTTCACCAAGAAACTAAGTTAAAACACTATTACTTAATGACACATATTATATATACATTTGAAATAATTCAAATTATCTAATGAGTCTCGATAGTATATTTATTCACCATATTCATATTGTATTTTGGTATAATAGATGTAAACAATTTCAGTATTTTCCTTCTTCACCAAGAAACTAAGTTAAAAGACTATTACTTAATGACGCATATTATATATACATTTGAAATAATTCAAATTGTCTAATGAGTCTTGATAGTATATTTATCCACCATATTCATATTGCATTATGGTATAATAGATGTAAACAATTTCAGTATTTTCTAATTCTCCATCACCAAATCTTAGGATACTTCATCACTAAGAAACTAAGTTAAAAGACTATTACTTAATAACTCACATTCCATATACATTTGAAATAATTCAAATTATCTAATGAGTCTCGATAGTATATCTATCCACCATATTCATATTGTATTATGGTATAATAAATGTAAACAGTTTCAATATTTTCTAATTCTCCATCACCAAATCTTAAGATACTTCATCACTAAGAAACTAAGTTAAAAGACTATTACTTAATGTCTCATATTCCATATACATTTGAAATAATTCAAATTATCTAATGAGCCTCGATAGTATATTTACCCACCATATTCATATTGTATTATGGTATAATAGATGTAAGCAGTTTCAGTATTTTCTAATTCTCCATCACCAAATCTTAGGTTACTTCGTCACTAAGAAACTAAGTTAAAAGACTATTAATTAATGACACATATTCCATATACATTTGAAATAATTCAAATTATCTAATGAGTCTCGATAGTATATTTATTCACCATATTAATATTGTATTATGGTATAATACATGTAAACAGTTTCAGTATTTTCTAATTCCCCATCACCGAATCTTAGGTTACTTCATCACTAAGAACCTAATTTAAAAGACTATTACTTAATGACACATATTCCATATACATTTGAAATAATTCAAATTATCTAATGAGTCTCGGTAGTATATTTACCCACCATATTCATATTGTATTATGGTATAATAGATGTAAACAGTTTCAGTAATTTCTAATTCTCCATCACCAAATCTTAGGTTACTTCATCACTAAGAAACTAAGTTAAAAGACTATTACTTAATGACACATATTCCATATACATTTGAAATAATTCAAATTATCTAATGAGTCTCGATAGTATATTTATTCACCATATTCATATGGTATTTTTGTATAATAGATGTAAACAATTTCAGTATTTTCCTTCTTTTCCATCACTAAATTTTAGGTTACTTCTTCACCAAGAAACTAAGTTAAAAGACTATTACTTAATGACACATATTATATATACATTTGAAATAATTAAAATTATCTAATGAATCTCGATAGTATATTTATCCACCATATTCGTATTGTATTATGGTATAATAGATGTAAACAATTTCAGTATTTTCCTTCTTCTCCATCACCAAACCTTAGGTTACTTCATCACTAAGAAACTAATTTAAAAGACTATTACTTAATGACACATATTCCATATACATTTTAAATAATTCAAATTATCTAATGAGTCTCGATAGTATATTTATTCACCATATTCATATGGTATTTTGGTATAATAGATGTAAACTATTTCAGTATTTTCCTTCTTTTCCATCACCAAATTTTAGGATACTTCTTCACCAAGAAACTAAGTTAAAACACTATTACTTAATGACACATATTATATATACATTTGAAATAATTCAAATTATCTAATGAGTCTCGATAGTATATTTATTCACCATATTCATATTGTATTTTGGTATAATAGATGTAAACAATTTCAGTATTTTCCTTCTTCACCAAGAAACTAAGTTAAAAGACTATTACTTAATGACACATATTATATATACATTTGAAATAATTCAAATTATCTAATGAGTCTTGATAGTATATTTATCCACCATATTCATATTGCATTATGGTATAATAGATGTAAACAATTTCAGTATTTTCTAATTCTCCATCACCAAATCTTAGGATACTTCATCACTAAGAAACTAAGTTAAAAGACTATTACTTAATAACTCACATTCCATATACATTTGAAATAATTCAAATTATCTAATGAGTCTCGATAGTATATCTATCCACCATATTCATATTGTATCATGGTATAATAAATGTAAACAGTTTCAGTATTTTCTAATTCTCCATCACCAAATCTTAAGATACTTCATCACTAAGAAACTAAGTTAAAAGACTATTACTTAATGTCTCATATTCCATATACATTTGAAATAATTCAAATTATCTAATGAGCCTCGATAGTATATTTACCCACCATATTCATATTGTATTATGGTATAATAGATGTAAGCAGTTTCAGTATTTTCTAATTCTCCATCACCAAATCTTAGGTTACTTCGTCACTAAGAAACTAAGTTAAAAGACTATTAATTAATGACACATATTCCATATACATTTGAAATAATTCAAATTATCTAATGAGTCTCGATAGTATATTTATTCACCATATTAATATTGTATTATGGTATAATACATGTAAACAGTTTCAGTATTTTCTAATTCCCCATCACCAAATCTTAGGTTACTTCATCACGAAGAACCTAATTTAAAAGACTATTACTTAATGACACATATTCCATATACATTTGAAATAATTCAAATTATCTAATGAGTCTCGGTAGTATATTTACCCACCATATTCATATTGTATTATGGTATAATAGATGTAAACAGTTTCAGTAATTTCTAATTCTCCATCACCAAATCTTAGGTTACTTCATCACTAAGAAACTAAGTTAAAAGACTATTACTTAATGACACATATTCCATATACATTTGAAATAATTCAAATTATCTAATGAGTCTCGATAGTATATTTATTCACCATATTCATATGGTATTTTTGTATAATAGATGTAAACAATTTCAGTATTTTCCTTCTTTTCCATCACTAAATTTTAGGTTACTTCTTCACCAAGAAACTAAGTTAAAAGACTATTACTTAATGACACATATTATATATACATTTGAAATAATTAAAATTATCTAATGAGTCTCGATAGTATATTTATCCACCATATTCGTATTGTATTATGGTATAATAGATGTAAACAATTTCAGTATTTTCCTTCTTTTCCATCACCAAATTTTAGGTTACTTCTTCACTAAGAAACTAAGTTAAAAGACAATTACTTAATGACACATATTCCATATACATTTTAAATAATTCAAATTATCTAATGAGTCTCGATAGTATATTTATTCACCATATTCATATTGTATTATGGTATAATAGATGTAAACAGTTTCAGTATTTTCTAATTCTCCATCACCAAATCTTAGGATACTTCATCACTAAGAAACTAAGTTAAAAGACTATAACTTAATAACTCATATTCCATATGTAACACCCCAGTTTCGATTATTTGATTTATTTAAATTTGGGAAATTATTTTATTAGAATTAATAAAATAAAAAGGAATTATTTATTTTGAAATATGGAGGAAAATAAAAGAAATAATAAAATGTTGAGCTTTAAGTTATTGGGCTTGGATGTTGTTAGTAAAGAGTGGGGGTGCAAAAGAAGTAAAGTTATGTTTTGGAACTCAAGTTAGTTTTCTCATTTTTCACGATAAACAGAGTTTTGGGAAATTTTGGGAAATAGAGCTCTGAAGGTACGAAGAACGAAGAACGAAGAACATCGCTCAAAAAGTTCAAAGCTGCTAATTGATAAGGTAAGGGGGGCTATTACTCGATTTACCTTTGTTTATGGGTTTATGTACGGTTGATTTGGGTAATCGTAGGGAAAAACCCCAATTGTTAGATGTTAGTAGGAATCGATACCCTTAGGATTGAACCTTGTTAGAAAAGGGTTAGGTTCCCAATTTTTATGAATCGATTAGGAATTTTAGTTTCCAAATGGTGGATTGGGAGTATATCTGCATGATCGTGAATTTACCTTAGAGGTTTAGGGATAACCTTAATGTTATCAGATTTCCCTAAAAAGGACGATTAATCCCGGTTAAAGTTACTATAATGATTGTTGGTAATTAGGAAATTGAGGGTTGTTTTGAATTATACAAAAATCGATGTCGTTAGGTACCGAAATGCGCGTTTTGTAACACCCTCTAAAAACCCCGAATAAAATTTTCGCAAATAATTAAAATCATAATTTCAGAGTACATGTATAATCGAGGATGCTACAATTCTCTTTAAATAACACAAATTCCTGTCATGCATAATCTTAGTAGTAACTCATACATGTTTACACAGCGGAATAATTTATTTAATAAAACCAAAGTTATAATATTTTCAATCATCAGGGATTAACACCTGGAATATATCAACATTATATTATAACCAAATACTAAGGAAATAAACGAGTCTGACTAAAGCAGCTCGACAAACAAACGTTCCCGGAGTTACAACTATCAGAGCATGACCCGGACAATACTAAAACGAAAATAAACTAGAACGACAAGCCTTCGCCAAGCACCTGAACGAAGCTCCTCAATCTGAAATATTCAACAGTAAGGGTGAGCATCTCAATTATACATTTGATTATACGTTCATAACAATCAATTCAGGAATCATAAGCATCACCCAATAATTAGCATATTTCATAGTTTACAAAAACCTTTACAATTCATATACCATAATATATTGCTTTTCATATTTGCAATTAACATCAAACATCGTCAACCATTTAGCAACCATACGTGCATACAAACAATCACATACAACATTGGATAAATCATCCATTCATGTTATATTCAATGTAATGCAACACACTCATGCATGTGGTACCACTTTACCGCCCCATTAAATCTCGGGTCACGGATAACTCACCGTTCCATTATATCGCGGACACGGCTACCACCTCAACGTTCCATTAAATCGCGGACACGTATATTGGCCACCATGTTAATTCCACACAATGGGAATTAACAAATGCAACATGATATGTAAGTATGTAACACTCAGCATACTATGAACATCAATCAACATATCATGCAACATCAACAACATCAAATCATAACAAGATATGGATAGCATGTAATCACTCAGCATACTATTTAAACATCAATCATATCAAGTCATATCATAATTCATGCTCGATAACATTATCCAAAAGCACGACAATAAAATCCACAATAACGCACAAAAACCAAAATTCAGAAAAATCAACACAGCAGAGCAACACGGGTGCCCGTGTTGTGCAACACGGCCCGTGTTGTAACATATCCAGAAACACACATTTTTTCTCATTACAGGGGACCTAACACGGGTACCCGTGTTGT
This sequence comes from Vicia faba, assembly GCA_948472305.1. Lineage (NCBI taxonomy): Eukaryota > Viridiplantae > Streptophyta > Magnoliopsida > Fabales > Fabaceae > Vicia > Vicia faba. The sequence goes on along the minus strand of CATIWC010002928.1, from coordinate 4,595 downwards.
GCAACACGGCCCGTGTTGTGCAACCAGAAGCACACTGTCTCACCAACACAGAAGAGCAACACGGGTGCCCGTGTTGTGCAACACGGCCCGTGTTGCTGAGCGCGTACAGGATTTTCCTGAACCTGCAGCAGCTCAGAAACAGCAGCCAAACGCGGGAAAATGCCGGCTAAACGCGCATTTCGGTACCTAACGACCTCGAGTTTGTATAACTCAAAACAAAACATCCATTCCATAACTACCAACAATTATCATCGTCACTTAACAGTGATTACTCGTCCTTTTTAGGGAATTTCTGACAACATTAAGGTTATCCCTACAACTTCCAAGGTAAATTCACGATCATGCAGATATACTCCCAATTCACCATTTGGAACCTAAAATTCCTAATCGATTCATAACAATTGGGAACCTAACCCTTTTCTATCAAGGTTCAATCCTAAGGGTATCGATTTCTACTAACATCTAACAATTGGGGTTTTTCCCTACAATTACCCAAATCAACCGTACATAAACCCATAAACAAAGGTAAATCGAGTGATAGCCCCCCTTACCTTATCAATTAGCAGCTTTGAACTTTTTGAGCGGTGTTCTTCGTTCTTCGTTCTTCGTTCTTCGTACCCTCAGAGCTCTATTTCCCCAAATTCCCAACTTCTGTTTATCGTGAAAAATGAGAAAAGTAACTTGAGTTCCAAAACATAACTTTACTTCTTTTTCACCCCCACTCTTTACTAACAACATCCAAGCCCAATAACTTAAAAACTCAGCATTTCTTATTTCTTTTATTTTCCTCTATATTTCAAAACAAATAATTCCTTTTTATTTTATTAATTCTAATAAAATAATTTCCCAAATTTAAATAAATCAAATAATTGAAACCGGGGTGTTACACGTTTAGCCAGCATTTTTCCGCGTTTGGCTGCTGTTCTGAGCTGCTGCAGGTTCAGGAAAATCCTGTACGCGCTCAGCAACACGGGCCGTGTTGCACAACACGGGCGCCCGTGTTGCTCTTCTGTGTTGGTGAGATAGTGTGCTTCTGGTTGCACAACACGGGCCGTGTTGCACAACACGGGTACCCGTGTTAGGTCCCCTGTAATGAGAAAAAGAAAATGTGTGTTTTCTGGACGCGCTCAACAACACGGGCCGTGTTGCACAACACGGGCACCCGTGTTGCTCTGCTGTGTTGATTTTTCTGAATTTTGGTTTTTTGTGCGTTATTGTGGATTTTATTGTCGTGCTTTTGGATAATGTTATCGAGCATGAATTATGATATGACTTGATATGGTTGATGTTTAAATAGTATGCGGAGTGATTACATGCTATCCATATCCGTTATGATTGATGTTGTTGATGTGCATGATATGTTGATTGATGTTCATAGTATGCTGAGTGTTACATACTTACATATCATGTTGCATTTGTTAATTCCCATTGTGTGGAATTAACATGGTGGCCAATATACGTGTCCGCGATTTAATGGAACGTTGAGGTGGTAGCCGTGTCCACGATATAATGGAACGGTGAGTTATCCGTGACCCGAGATTTAATGGGGCGGTAAAGTGGTACCACATGCATGGGTGTGTTGCATTACCTTGAATATAACATGAATGGATGATTTATCCAATGTTGTATGTGATTGTTTGTATGCACGTATGGTTGTTAAATGGTTGACGATGTTTGATGTTAATTGCAAATATGAAAAGCAATATATTCTGGGTATATGAATTGTAAAGGTTTTTGTAAACTATGAAATATGCTAATTATTGGGTGATGCTTACGATTTCCTGAATTGATTGTTATGAACGTATAATCAAATGTATAATTGAGATGCTCACCCTTACTGTTGAATATTTCAGATTGAGGAGCTTCGTTCAGGTGCTTGGCGAAGGCTTGTCGTTCTAGTTTACTTTCGTTTTAGTATTGTCCGGGTCATGCTCTGATAGTTGTAACTCCGGGAACGTTTGTTTGTCGAGCTGTTTTAATCAGACTCGTTTAATTTCCTTATGTTTTGTTATAATATGATGTTGACATTTTCCAGGTGTTAATCCCTGATGATTTTGAAAATATTATAACATTGATTTTATTAAATTAAATTATTCCGCTGTGTAAACATGTATGAGTTACTACTACATTATGCATGACAGGAATTTGTTGTTTTATTAAAAGAGATTTGTAGCATCCTCGAATTATACATGTGCTCTGAAATTATGATTTTAATAATTGCGAAATTTTATGCGGGGTTATAGAGGGTGTTACAATAGTGGTATCAGAGCATAGTTGGTCGTTGCGACCAGAGTCTTGAGTCAGTCATTCCTTTTGTATGCGACTAGTGCAAGGTAACACTGTCGATACTGTATTCTAATGAAGAGTATGTTTTAATTCTCAGGAATATGGCTGGAGGAGGTAACGGACGAAACGATGCTGCACTCGCTGAGGCTTTGGGGATGTTAGCTGGTGTACTTGCTGGAAACCCAACTGGAGGCGTGATTGGTGCTGATAGGCAATTGGGAAATTTCCAAAGGAACAATCCTCTGTTGTTCAAAGGTACACATGACCCTGAAGGTGCTCAGAAGTGGCTGAAGGAAATCGAAAGGATTTTCCGTGTGATGGATTGTGCTGAAGATCTGAGAGTCAGATATGGTACGCATATGTTGGCAGAAGAGGCCGACGACTGGTGGGTTGCCACAAGGACTGAAATGGTTCAGGATGGAGAGGCACTGACTTGGGCTAACTTCAGAAGGGTTTTTCTGAGGAGGTACTTTCCTGAAGATGTTCGGGGAAGAAAGGAAATTGAATTTTTGGAGCTTAAGCAGGGCAATCTGACTGTTAGTGAATATGCTACTAAGTTCACTGAGCTGGCAAAGTATTATGCACACTACAACAATGATGAGGCTGGAGAATTCTCTAAATGTATCAAATTTGAGAATGGTCTCCGAGATGAGATTAAGCAGGGAATCAGGTACCAGCGTATTCGTAGATTTTCTGATCTGGTGGATTGTAGCAGAATCTTAGAAGAAGATATTACCAAGAATAGGTCGTCTCACTCTCGTGGGGCTGTGGATAAAAGAGGAAAGCAACATATGGACCGTGGCAAGCCATATGGTAGAGATAACCAGAGATCAGGCGGTTGGAAAAGGCCTAGTGGGGGAGATTCTAAGGCTCCTATCATATGCTACAGGTGTGGTGAATTTGGTCATCACATTCGAGATTGCAAGAGTGATGAGAAGAAGTGCTATAAATGTGGAAAGACTGGTCATTTGTCTAGTGATTGCCAGGGGAAGTCTGTCACTTGTTATAATTGTGGCGAAGAAGGTCACATTCGTCCGCAGTGTCCTAAGCCTAAGAAGGATCAGTCAGGTGGAAAAGTGTTCGCTTTGTCTGGATCTGAGACTACTCCAGAGGATCGATTGATTAAAGGTACGTGTTTTATTCATGGCACACCTTTAGTTGCAATTATTGATACTGGTGCAACTCATTCTTTCATTTCTTTGGATTATGCTGAGAGGTTGAAATTGGACATATCTGGTATGCGAGGTAGCATGGTTGTTGATACTCCTGCATCGGGTTCAGTGACAACTTCACTTGTATGTAGGAATTGTCCTATTGAGATTTTTGGTAGAGGTTTCGGTATGGATTTAGTGTGCCTACCGCTTGAACAAATTGATATTATCCTTGGGATGAACTGGTTGGAATTCAACCGGGTTCATCTGAACTGTTTTGCTAAGACGGTGATTTTTCCAGAAAGCAGTTGGTGTCGAGAATTTGACTATGACTGCTAGGCAGGTACAAGAAGCAATGGAAGACGGTGCTAATGTGTTTATGTTACTTGCTTCATTAGATGCAACAGGAAAGGTCAGGAGTGGGGAATTGCCAGTGGTGTGTGAATTTCCAGAAGTCTTTCCTGACGATGTTGGTGAGTTACCTCCAGAGAGAGAAGTGGAATTTTCTATAGATTTGATTCTTGGTACGAGACCGGTGTCGATGGCGCCATATCGTATGTCTGCATCTGAGTTGGCTGAATTGAAGAGTCAGTTGGAAGATTTATTGGAGAAGAAGTTTATTCGTCCAAGTGTTTCGCCTTGGGGTGCTCCGGTATTGTTGGTTAAGAAGAAAGAAGGTTCTATGAGACTGTGTGTTGATTACAGGCAATTGAACAAGGTAACCATTAAGAATCGGTACCCGTTACCGAGGATTGATGATTTAATGGATCAGCTAATTGGAGCCAGTGTATTCAGTAAGATTGACTTGAGATCTGGATATCATCAGATTCGTGTGAAAGCGGAAGATATACAAAAGACTGCTTTTCGAACGAGGTATGGGCATTATGAATATGCTGTTATGCCGTTCGGGGTTACTAATGCACCTGGTGTTTTCATGGAATATATGAACAGGATTTTTCATCCGTATCTGGATAAATTTGTTGTGGTTTTTATTGATGACATTCTGATTTATTCCAAGAACGACAAAGAGCATGCGGAACATCTCAGAATTGTGTTAGAGTTGTTGAAAGATAGGAAGTTGTATGCAAAGTTGTCCAAATGTGAGTTCTGGCTGAGTGAAGTTAGTTTTCTTGGACATGTGATTTCTAAGAATGGCAT